>JAOYSI010072707.1:7627-55651 GCA_025775065.1 Hiodon alosoides | reverse complement strand
AGGCATTAACATTTCCCTTCAGTGGAACCAAGGGGCCTAGGCCAACCCCAGAAAAACAACCCCATAGCATTATCCCTACTTTACAGTTGGCACAATGCAGTCAGACAGGAAACGTTCTCCTGGCATTCGCCAGACCCAGACTCGTCCATCAGACTGCCAGATAAAGAAGCGTGATTCATCACTATACAGAACACATTTCCACTGCTCCAGAGTCCAGTGGCAATATGCTTTACACCACTCCATCCGACGCTTGGCATTTTGCTTGGTGGTGTAAGGCTTGCATACAGCTGCTCAACCATGGAAACCCATGCCATGAAGCTCCCGGTGCACAGTTCTTGTGCTGATGTTAATGCCAGAAAAGGTTTGGAACTCTGCAGTTATTGTGTCAGCAGAACGTTGGCGACTTTTACGCACTATGTGCCTCAGCACTCGGCGACCCCGCTCTGTACCTTTATGCGGTCTGCCACTTCGTGGCTGAGTTGCTATGGTTCCTAAATGCTTCCACTTTGCAATAATACCGCTTACAGTTGATCGTGGAATATCTAGGAGGGAAGAAAATTCACAAACTGACTTGTTGCAACGGTGGCATCCTATTACAGTACCACGCTCGAATTCAGTGAGCTCTTTAGAATGACCCATTCTTTCACAAATGTTTGTAAAGGCAGACTGCATGGCTAGGTACTTGATTTTATGCACCTGTGGGAATGGGACTGAATGAAACACCTGAATTCACTGATTAAGGCCCAATACTTTTGTCCATATAGTGTATGTTAAAGGGAACTCTAGTTGGACTAATCAGAACTTCTTTACTGCTTTACAGGATCTCCTAGGAAAGCCAGTGACTAGAAAAGGTATTGGTTTACCACTCACGAGAGACAGAGGGGGCAGATTTACAAGCAGCTGAGTGGGCTCACCAGTCTGAGGGAAAGCCAGTGTATCCTTGTTGGAGGGACCAGACTGCAGGAAGTAAGAACATATCGAGAAATTGAAGATGTAATTAACAATAAACACTTACAAACAGCGTAGTGTAGTGGTAGAGGTGCTAGACTTTAAACCAAATGGTTTTAAATCTAACTATGGGCACCTTTGACCAAGGTACTCAACCTGAATTGTTCCAGGCTGTACAAAACTGTAAAAATATAAAAGTATGTGTGTGTGCTAAGAGGCAAAGTAATGTAACGTAGTTTACCCTGCCCTGTAGTAGCTTGAGTGACACAAAGCTAGCTTGAGTGACACAAATGTGTCCAAATTCAGCCAATAAAATTGGAGGATAAGCTTACATCCAGATCAAAAGACTAGATCCTGAGGAAGTTTTCTGAGGAAGTTTTGTTCAAAAAGGGAAACACCGCGCGCCATGCTCAACACGTTAGGCTGTTGACCAACTGATGACATAAATCTGGAAGGCATCCTAAAGTCAGATAGCAGGCAGGAGGGGATGTTACCTAAGAATCATCACTCTGGGGCTGTAGTTGATCTTCACAGATATTCTCAGCCAATGGAGCAAAGCCGGGAATTAATCAACTTTTTTTCATTCATTTTTTTTATTGCTGTCATTTACCAGAGTCAAAGCACCACTGCAACACCAAATTCCTACAGCTTTATGCAGGGTGCTGTCCTTGCATCAGGGACGCAATAATGGTCCACAATAATAGCTAGTCATTGAACCTCCACAAAGAGTCCTCTCCCACTTCTGCTACATCACAGTAGACCACCAAGCCAAGTTCTCCACAAAGAAGCTAGATGAAGCCACCATCCTGCACACCATCCAGACGCCTTTCCAGATGCACACACCATCCCAAGTCATTGACAATAAACCCCCAAAACCACGCTGCTCTCTATCAGCATCTCAATACAATTTCCCCGAGTGTTCACATATGTTGATGTTAGGCAGCGTTCCAAAACTTTAGTAGCCTTGAACACTTCAGCTGGATTCTTTTACATGTTCCCCCCACCACCCTCTCTCCCATGTCCCTCAAAAGACACTGTCACCACAGCATTCATAAGTACATTGCAAACACGACTTTTTTGACAGTAATATATCAGCTCTCATAAGATGACAAACCTGACTAACCTCCACCCCCAAACCATAAACCAGGGAGTGGCACCCAGGAAGTGGCAGAGGTTCACGGTTCAGTTGCAGTCAAACCTGAATACACCCTGGCTTTTCTTCATAGACCTCTTATTTTGATTACTTCTCCTGTGAACACCTTTGACATTTAAATCAAAAGTGTGGAGGTGAAGGATCCCTTTAAAAAAAACTAGACAAAAATTCTATTGGCATTCTGTGTAGAAAATCTGTTGTGAAAAAAATGTATTTTATTTCTTTCTCTCAAAAAATGGCTTACATGTGTGTATATACGCCAGCAATAGGAAGAATTGGTTCTATGACAGCTCAGACAGTTTCTGGGAGAAACTACTTGGTCTGCACCCAAATCTAGGAGTTGGTTCTGTAAAGCTAGCAGAAAAAGGCGAGCAGAAAAAAAGTTTGACTAAACCTCTGAACATATGTTATGAATCAGCCTGCTGGTCTCTCCAGAAAGGCCTCACATAAACCTTATGCTGCCTGTCAGATACTCGTTCTGTTGCCTTGTGAAGAAAATTGCTGCCCAAAAAAGGGAGGTTTTTTCATTAAAACAGTGTCTACACCGAGTAAAAGTCTTCATTGGCTGAGAGACAACCACATGTTTGCCCTTTGTCTTATTGCTTTGGCTGCGGGGGAAAAGATTCACCACCCACTAAGAGACTAGTGCAAGCAATCAAATTTAGGACTGTTAAGTCAAGCCTTCATTCAATACAGGTATTTTACAACCGCAAAAATGAAATGGGTTATAATGGTAATCCTTGCACAAGGTTAACCTTTTCCATCCTTTATGGAATGACGACACACAACTCTAGATAACATTCCTCCCTCTCCAGCACTAGTTTAATTTAATTTTAGAGCTACTTCCTATTGACAATGTCAACATACTTCCAACACAAAGCAAAAGAGAACTCAGGAGTGCAGTAAGTGGAGATGTTTAGACAGCTTCAGAACTCAAAGGTAGAAGTAGAACCTGTGGTTACGTCACACACAACTGGAGTGGCCAGAGATTGTTTCTGGCCCCATAAAATCATAAATAGCTCCTCTTCCATTACAAGGAGGTCTGCCACAGTTTTAGCTTAAAATAAAGTATACCAGGATAGATTGGGGGTGGGTGATTTGAGACAAAATATCAAATATACCCATTTGTATTTCCTTGGTATCAATATTAACCCCAAAATACAAATTATCAGTGCCTTACTGATAATCAGTATTTTGCAATGCACATTTTCAATACTCATGAGCTTCATGATCCTCCTGAGTGGCCCAGACAGCCATAGGACTCTAACCCCAGTGGAGGCTGAGTCCTATGATTCAGGCTGGGGATCCTTCCACTGCAAACCAAACAGGGACAAATGGGGTAATACAGGGACAAAAAAAAATCATAAAGCTCCCAAAGTAATTTTACATGGTTGGCTGAGAGGACAAATACTTCTCTCCCCTTGTCCAGCTGTCCCGACAGGTCGCCTGCACTGACCGGCTGAGGAAACCACCTTGTCTGGTAAGTGAATGGAACTTTTTACTAAAACACACTACACTACATTCAGGTGAGCTATACTCTAAGAATTGAAATACCATAAGTTGACTTCCAGAAACATCAGGGACATTTTTACCCAAAGGCCTTGCAGACATAATGACTCGCCCAACTGGCCCACACCTGGCTACTGGCAGAAAGAACTGGGGTGAAAACCAAACCCAACTCTCTGGGCAGACACACAGACACAGAGAACCAACCAGTCCTTTTCTTTGGCCTCCACCCCCTCCAACCTTCCAAGTGCACAGAGGAAAAGGGGGGAAGGCGGGGCATGTGGCGGAGCCTTCCCTAGGTCATCTCGCACTCAGCTGGGGCCTTCTGGAAACGACTTCTCCCCGGCTTCCTCTCAGATGCACTTAGACTGCCGTCCAGCACTCAGCACCCTTACACAAGTCAGATTGTAAGGATACTTCCCTTTCACCTGCAATAGAACCTCAGTGAGTTCAGCTCAGTTAATAGTCTGGTGGTCCCACAGAAAATTCCCCTCAGGTCAGGTGGCTGTTGATCTCCCTCTGTAACGGAGCTACTGCAGGGATGTCCGTCACATGTTTCTCAGACTCAAAACATCATACAACACGAAATGTAACACCATATCAAACACAACACAAATTCCAAACGCAAAACACAGACCCCCAAAATTCAGAAAAATAAACCAAAATAATACACTCAAATACATCACGCAAAGCTATATCTAGCTAAATTAATAATAAACCTAACTTCCAAAACATTATATCAACCTACAAGTAACTAGACAAACAATGCAGAAATCAGAAGTCTGAAAGGAAAATTCCTGGACGTAAAGCAAGCTCCAGCTCACCGCTGAGTGACAGCAAATACTAGCCAACCAAACCCCTTTCTCTTCCCATTCTCCTGAGTCCTGAGTGGCAGGGTAGAAATGACAGAGCCCTGCATTGTCTGCACCAAGTGGGATCCGGCGTGGTTTCTCTAAGCTTGTTGCTAAATTTTAGGGTCGTGTGGTTGTAGACTAGCAGTGCCGCCAGGAGAGATGGGCCCCAAACTCTCGTGGGTGCTGTGTGTCCTTTAGTGTGGTAAATGATGGGTGGCTGGAACGCTAGTGGGTTGAAGAGGCTAAGGCAAGTGCAGTTAAACATTCAAGATCCTGTGGGGGGGGGGGGGGATAAAATATTATTGATATAATAATTATAATATTGATTCCAAAATGACTTGTAAAAACACATAATTTCTTGTAGAGCTCATAAAAATCCATGACGTTGTGTACCCAAACTTAAATATAGCCAGTAAACAGAAGGCGGATTGGCCATGGATTCGGCGAGAGGTATATACAAAAAGTGCCGAAGAGTCATGCCGAAGGAGAACAAAGTGCGGTGGGGTCCTCTTTTTACCTTGCCTGTGAAGTAAACACCGCTTTCAATGTTTGCAGAGCTATTGGAGTCCTCAGCTGCTAACACTTCAGACCCACCTTAGCTCATTAAACAACCAAGAGGAGTTAGCTAAAATTGAGGAAAATAAATAAATAAATAAACAAAGTCAGGCCATGCTTCCAGAACGCCTAGATCCTCTGCACGACTAATGTTGTCAGAGCAGTCATTTCAGAGGACCAGATAATGACTAGGAAATGGCAGCAGTGGTTTATTGAAAAAAGTATTGTAATTGTGCTGGTTTTTAACTTACTTGAACTTTTTATGTTGTGACTGTATCGTTCTATAATTAAAATTCATGAACACAAAAAAGGAAAGAAGATTAAATAGAAAAATTTTCACAGCCATCAAATTTAACACCTAAATTTGTTTATTTAAGTTCATTTAACCCTCCTCCCCCATTAATTCTTTGTTGCTATGGCAACGAGAGGCATGTAACGTGATACTCTAGTAAGCTGAACACAGAAATCTCATTTGGGAAACATTTAATATCAGCAGAATATAAATTATGACATCTAAACTCAAAATTTTACATCAATAATTTGTAAAATATTTATTATATTTGTCCAAGACATAAAAGAATATTTCATGTCATGAAATTAAGTGGAAACATTAAAAACTTTCTTTTCTGATTTTCATTATTTATGATTTACAATTATTTATAAATTTTGATTACTATAGTAAGTTTAGTTCATTTAGTTAGGGCCAAGCACATCACCAAATATGACAGAGGCCCATTTCAAAATATCTCACAGAAGAGAATGGGTCCCAAAAGTTTGTGTCGGTGCTTGATCCCAGCTACAAGATTTATTTACACGTAAGCACCTCAGCTGCATGCCAAATGAAGTGATGAATTTGTTAGAAAAGGTATGTAGTGGCATGTCAACCACTGATATGTGGACGTCAAAAGCAACAGAGGATTGCGTGACTGATACGTGTCGTTATATTGAGGAAAACTGGTAGGTGCACACCCCTCTGGCCCCCTACCGCCCCCATTTTGGAAACAGCACACATCCTAACGAGAATCAACAAAATATGTACATTAATCAAAAGACTGCATTAAGACTGTAGCAACATACAGCTGAACTTTCACATTCCCTGCAGCAACAATCTTTTACAACTGCATCATCTTGGGGGAACCACAATGTGCCCAGAGGGGTGGTTCTTAATCCTGGTCTGGAGGCTCACTCTGTGTGCAGGTTTTAAATCTGTGAGTATGCACTCTATGTGCAGGTTTATATATGCGTATATATTAACTCTGTGTGCAGATTTTAAATGCGTGTGTTAATGCTCTGGAACCTTGGGCAAGGACAGCATGAGTGGATTTAACCAGGAGCAAAAAGTGGATTTGGAACATCATGCATCTGCAAAGCAAAAAGATGACTCACTAGCTGTGCCTCTTTAAAGATGCTTTTTAGTATTTCCACCAGCATGCTGTCAGACAGGAGGTTCAGAATAGCTGCAGGCTGTTACATTATAAATGCCGAGACCATCAAGAGTCAGCCCCAAATGAGCTGCTAGCTCCAGAACCCAAACAGAACCTGGCCTGTACAGCTCTTAGACCAACTTCAGCACTTGGACCACAAAGTCCAACTAACTCCGGTATCAGAAAGTGGCATAGGGACTCGCCCCTCAAGCAGTGAGATTAAGCAAACGCTGATGCATGTATTTAAAGCATATCTTCTTACTGAGGCATGTAGACAGCAGAAGACCTGTCTCCCAGACCCTTCTCTTACCTTAAGCATGTAGACAGCAGAAGACCCGTCTCTCGACCCTTCTCTAACTGAAACATGTAGACAACAGAAGACCTGTCTCCCAGACCCTTCTCTTACCTTCAGCATGTAGACAGCAGAAGACCCGTCTCCCAGATCCTTCTCTTACTGAAGCATGTAGACAGCAGAAGACCTGTCTCCCAGACCCGTCTCTAACTGAAACATGTAGACAACAGAAGACCCGTCTCTCGACCCTTCTCTCACTGAAACACGTAGACAGCAGAAGACCTGTCTCCCAGATCCTTCTCTTACCTTCAGCATGTAGACGGCAGAAGACCCATCTCTCGACCCTTCTCTTACTGAAGCACGTAGACAGCAGAAGACCTGTCTCTCGGCCCTTCTCTAACTGAAACATGTAGACAACAGAAGACCTGTCTCCCAGACCCTTCTCTTACCTTCAGCATGTAGACAGCAGAAGACCCGTCTCCCAGATCCTTCTCTTACTGAAGCATGTAGACAGCAGAAGACCTGTCTCCCAGACCCGTCTCTAACTGAAACATGTAGACAACAGAAGACCCGTCTCTCGACCCTTCTCTTACTGAAGCACGTAGACAGCAGTCTCCGGTCCTTGGTGACAGAAGGGTCTGCCAGTGTTGACTAAATAATGACATCTCCAGGAAAGTGTTTGCAATTGATCAATGGTATTCAAATAATAAAATTCAAAGTTTTCCAAAATGTTTAAAAAGTCAGCACGCCCTATGGCACACAGCCCAGGGCCACACTTAGGCCGGCCCAGAAGGACAGGCATCCTGTGGGGCCCACACAGATTATCAAACAGGAATTATTGTTGCCCCCACCCTGCCTCCCAATTTCTCTGCTCTCCAACGAAAAAGGGAGCTGCACGTTCTCATATCGCTGCATTCCGATGACAGCAAAACCTCTTCTGGGACTTGGTGGTCCAAAGTAAGGGGAGGGGTGGATACTTTGGATTTTTAATGCACTGCACTTGGCCGTCTCCACATATTCTCTACAAAACCAATTGGGTGCGTGACAAACCGTCACAGAGGTAGAAACAGACCGAGCACGCGATTCACTGGAATAGAGGACAGTGGTGCAGAAAGTCATTTCTGCAAGAACAGTTCCCAATCAGTACTCTGATCCTGTCCTAAACACAACTGCAGTGGATTCTTCTTCTGTTTGCCCCCCTAAGCAGAGGGTGTTTGGGTAGCTCATGCTGCCAACAAAAATGAAATTTCTACCTTTTCTATTTTTGACAGGACTCCCACAGCCTCTAACAGCCTGCAAACACAATTACAGCTAATGCATCTGAAGAAAAAAAATTTAATAAAAGGGAAAAGCTCTATCGGCAAAGCTCAATCGGCAGCTCTCGGAATTTGAAAGTAAAACTGAAGGGTGGTATAAAATGTTCCAATAATGTTTTCTGGAACACTGAAAGTGAGGAGAGGAAGTGGAACTGACCCCTGAGGTGGCATATGCTGCTCTGTTAGAGAATGGTAATTTTTTTTTATCATCTCTGCTTTTTGCTGGAACTGATGTTTGGAGACATTGACGTGACAGTCGCGGTGGGATGGTGGAGAGAATGCCTCCCCACAAAGGTGGTAGGTCAGATTATGGGAGAAAGCACAGAAACTTTGAATGGGGCTAATGCAGACATTGTCCCTTCAACACGTGCTTATGAAGCTGTTGAAGCTTACTTTGCATGCAAAGCCAATATACTCATGGGCTCCGCGTGGGTCATCCTGTTTCACGGATAGATTTTCCAGGTACTCAGCAAAACACAGAGTACCTGCAGTACTGTCATCTGTGGTCATTTAGCACAATAACTGATGCAATTTGGCACAATAATTGATCCAATTTCCCAATTAAGGGTTTGAGTGGAATGAAAACGGAACCTCTGGCACTCTTGCCTACCCCTAGGCTTAGAGTAAAGCGAGCCATTCTGTCCAGCAGGTTCTCCAAACAGAGCAGGACTTTATACAAGGGGTTGTATGGCATCTCTCTCCAGTGATGCTGAGACCATATGCGTGTGACGCTTAAGCTATTTTTTTTTAGAATTGGGCCTCTCCCAAGAAATCCGAGAAAAACTTTTGATTTCGTATTCATTTCGGATTATATAATTTTTCTGCAAATCGGTATGTACAAGATCCTGTGTTAAATGAATGTAAAAATGTATCAATACTGCATCACCTGCTGGCGACAATGTGTTACTGCTGAATGTTTTTTTTAAAGCGGAAACAGTCCAAAATGTTTCACGTTCTCAACGACCCTACTTGCTGACCCTCTCACTATTCTCAGTGTTGAAAATTGTAGTTTATTTTGGTTACTTTCCTTTTTATTGGAATACAGAAAGAAACGCCGTTTTGTTGAATTGTTTATCCAATCAGTCTTTTTGCAACAAATAAAAAAGAAACAGCTAAAATCTGTAATGTTGATTGCCTCATGTGAAACCACGACCTCCACTTCGTGTTGTTATTCCTTTATTCGATATTGAACATATCAGTATCACACTTATCCAGTAATTACCTGGACTGAACCATTAGAACTAATATTCGAGTATTCATCCATGAGAATGTTGATTACAAGTATCTGGTGATCACGGTTCTGGAGAGTTCAATAGATTGGTGCTCAGATAGAAGAAAACCCCTGTACACCACGATTATGCCAGGTTTGGGGGACCCATCCACTCAATCTATTACAGGCAGGTATACCAATACTCTTAAACAGTTCCACCCCGAATAAACGTTTCAATGCTGAACTCCATATCGGAGCAATGGTTTTTCATTTTCCCAATAAAAACATTTATTGGACTGCCAGAGGACTCCTCATGACACAGTCTGCTGTTGAATGGCTTGGCTACGATCCCCTAACCAGGTTTGTTGAGGCCAGAGCAGACGCCAGAGCAGACTTATAATTACATGTGTAAACTGGGACAGCAATTACCTGGCTTACTCGCCGGCTGTTGCTTAATTATTTAAACGCTACTGATCAAAACTAGCCTTGCATAAATAAGTCGTAGGAATTAGTCTACATTAATTGCACACCTTTATAAGTGGAAAAGGAAGCCACTTGTTTATTGTGGACACTTCCAAAAAGAAGACGAAAGCCCAGGGCGAATACTGGCACGGCCATTAAACTCACGCATCATTGTAAATAACAGCATTTTGAATAGCGTTGGAAAAGACTGACGATTTCTAATAGACACGTTAAATGGCACTCTGCTTTTTATTTTTAATTCAGGGTTATCAGGCCTTCGCGAGCTTTGTAAAATAGGGTTAAAAAGCCTTCACGAGCTTTGTTTCCGATTTAGAGCCGTTATAAGGTCATAACGTTTTTATTTAGGCTTTTTACATGATGTCTCAGTGCAAAAACCTTTAGACATGTCTTGTTTAAGGAAAAATCATTTTAGAATATAATATTAAGTAAAAAGCGAACGTAACGAAATATCTGCTTTTTTTTTGGACGATTCACTTTAATTATCAAACTTTTCATTATTAAACTTTTAACTTCAGCTGTTGTTTTTGTAGGAACACGATTGGCAACTCAGAAATACTTCAAGTATTAATTTGAAAGTATGCAGCCAACACCGGAATCAGAAAATCGTGCTTTGTGCTGTGCGGTAAAATGTAACATTGATAAACAGAGGTAGCAGACATATCGCTCAAATTCCATAGTAAAAATGATCAAACTGATTGTTGTTTTTGATGATGATGATAATGATTTTTTTTCGTTCCACTTACCATGTTAATTCTTTAAGGGACGCAGAATTAAGCCTTTCTCTTTTATCTTTTCCCTTAATCACTTCCATCTGTCCTGTTTCTGAGATCACCAAAGCGTCTGGATGTGTCTCTTCTTTTCACTTGATACTCCACGTCCTGTCCCGGGCGTGATAGTGAGCCATGTGTGGGACGACCTGGAGGGTTAAGTTATCCGACACGCCGTTCTGCTCGCACGGGAAGGGTCAAATAAATACATTAGAGACCAAAGCCTGGCTAGTAACAGACAGCAACCCTTGCTTGAATAACCACTCATTTCAATTTAGAAATAATTTAGATTATTTAATTAGAACTGATAACAGAATTGGCACTCAGAATCAATGGCTCCAACTTTTCAAAAGGATTGAAGAAACTCAAAAATTCCCCAACATAACAGAAACTGAAAAGGGGAGCATTATTTGTAGACCTATTTAAGTCCATGAGAATCTGTTCCTTTGCACAGAGATGTCTATGAAACATAATAAATACAGTAGGTCTGATGTAGAAGTTAAGCAGCCCGATGATGTAAAAACAACAGGGCCTAAGTCTTGGGCCAGCGGCCCGATGTCCCGGTCTGATCTAGAATTTAGCCTGGACTGAGTTAGCCAGATAGTGTAAGAGTGTCTATATTAAAATGGATTGACTTGACAATGAACATTTTATAATAACTTTTTACAAATAATTTTTGGGAAATAATAATAATAATCCTCTGGAAATCACAGAATCTAGGTCCTACACAGTCTGTAGGTGTACACAAAAGTGTTTGTATTCATGTAATGAATAAACCTATTTTAGGTTAATTCAGTTTGTGGATGTATTCGTCGATGTTTACAAACACATTAATCATTTTGTGGGGTGCAAAGAGAGCAGCCACGGAGCCAGCACCAGTGCTCTGAATGGAAACTGCTACTGGTGTGGTGCACATTGTTTTATAGACTGACAAAAGTACATAAAGTTTTGTTAAATACTTACAAAGTAATTGGCCCACCTTATATTCCCCCAGTCTTTGCCTCTCTCTGCTCTGTTATTGGCCTCCGTGAGAGAACGGGAGGTCTGGAAGGAAGTTACACTTCCCCAAAGAACATGACTAGCTAATTGGTTAACTGTGAGTATCCTGTTTTTTTACCACAAAAAAAAAAAAAAAAATCTGTTGCAGATTGTTTTTTAATCTGTCATCTGTTCCCACATCTGATTTTAATGGGGCATTCCTGGTTTATAGAAGTCTTATTAAAATATGTTTTATTGCAAATTTTTGTTCAAAAATATTCTTTTTTTTATTTTTCCCTGCAGCGTGGTCACTAAATTTTCATGTGTAGCTTTCTGCAATGCGCATTCTCAGTGTTTGGGTCGGAATGCCGACGCTGCTATTGTAGCAATCAAGCCTCAGATCTTTATACAGCACCTGGCTCTCCAACTGGGGGGAACACGTTGTAACCTGTGGGCGCAGATCTGCGAAAAGGCGAAAAGCTAGTCTGTATGCCCCTTGCATCTATCTAATGTGCTGCTGCAAAGACGCTGTTCTCATGGTACAGATATTCCTTGTCCCAGTATCTAGGCTAACTTCGTATCCCGTCGATTATTATTTTACATTTTTTAAATTTTTGGAATGATAATAAGAATAATGTAAAAGGAATGGTCTTGTCAAGATATATCCGACTGTTGCCGAGGTGGGCGCTATTGAGCAATGCGCGGTTTTGTTTTTTTTTCCAATGTGTTCCAGCAGGACGGAGGACCTCCAAACGTGCACCGAGGAGTGCATAACTCCATGCGGCGTATAGCTTCAAGTGAGCGTGTGTATCTTCAAATGCGCTTCTACTGGTTTAATGTGATATTATGCAAATACAAATTTTTCGTAAAACGAACATGAATTTTACGTAATTTTCAACTTATGGGAAAACATGGAGGTGAGTTTATTCTCATGCGAGATATATATTTCGCGAATTTATAGCAATGCGTGTTAACATCAATTTAATGTTAACACCGATATTCATATAATGTGTGTTTGTTTATTTTATTTTTTACATTCATACTTTTGAGTAGCTGATGTTGAAATCATTTTTTTATTATTTGGCGGGCAACCATTCATTATATGTTTTACATTTATACACCTTTTTAAAAATAAAGATTCTGAACCAGATGCTGCTTGTTGTATATGTTTATGTGATTGATTTGGTCTCCTTTGAACTGCCTACCTCCACCCCAGATAACTTTACATACAATATATTAATTAAACCAATAGTCAAACATATTTGAATCAAAACATTATGAGGTTAATTGCGTTTACTTTATTGATTTCTCATTGATTTGGAATTTCAATATATTAACCATTGACTTGACAGGGACAGCTTTGTTTACTCTTAAGTTTTATCAGCGCTATGTAGTAGTAGGTTTTTAAATTCAATCATTCAATCAATCAATCAATCAATTTATTTTTTACAAAGCGCTTTTCACATGTTTAAATATCACGAAGACGCTTTACAAGGACAATACAATACTTCCCAGGCCTGACCCTGAAAACATGCCAGTGGCAACAATGGCAATGGAAAACTCCCTAAACTGGTAGGATGAAACTTTGGGAGGAACCCAGTTTAAAGGGGGTGCCATCCTCTGCTGGCAGGTACTAGGAGCCATAGTAATGACAGAATCGAATGTCCAACTTGTCTGCTGTCCTCTAGGAGCCAGAGAAAATCCAAAAGAATGTGGTATCTGGGGGAGGGGATGGGAGCCCAAGATGGCAGGGGTCCAGTCTTAAGGATCTTAAGGATTCTGTTTTGTCAGAATTCATCAATAGGAAATTAGAGGACATCCAAACTCTTACATCAAACTCCTCGCTGACCCGTATCTGCTGAAATATATTTAGCTGCCTAAGAACTGGAAAAAAAATACAAAAGGTCTTTAAATAAACTTGTTATTATTTTATATTTTTTATTATATTTTAAGGGCTCAATCAATGAAGAGATCAATTGAAACTTAAATGAATAGCCAAACCAAGGACTAGAATTGTTTACCACGGCACGGAATAAACTTGACAGTAATAACTACGCAGGCTGAGCAGTTGGCATTAGACCAATAGCAATGCTCTTAGAGAGATGTTCGCCCACTTTGAGGTAACACCCTTCTATTTGGAGGTATGCACAATAGGGATGGGCGTAACCACTTATTTTCTTTTCGATCCGATATCAAGTAATACCAAGGCTGGTATCCCGATACTACGGAGCCCCTTAAGTGACCTCCTTACTACACCGATACCGATACTTTTAAAAGTCTTCTTATGTACATAAAAATAAAAAATCTCTGTGATTTCCACAGTGAAAATTGGTAAATGCAGACATCAAAAAAGGCTTTGCATTATTATTAAATAAACTACCAATGATCAGACTTCTCTTTTTGTTTTCTGTTTAATAACAGCAATTATAAAACACATGTTCAATGACGTTCAACAAATGTTCAATTATATTATTACCCTTTCAGGTGTTATTCTACACATCACTTCAACTGAAAATTTGGGCTAATCAGATACCCTGAAGTAAAATCAACAACATAAAATAAAAATCTCTTAAGAAGAAAAGAAGAATAAATGCTGCTCTGATTTAAAATAATTATACTAAGTAGCTAAATGCAATTACTTAACATTTAAAGAGTGTAATTGAATTAATGTATGAAGAGTTTCATTTCAAAATGCATTATCCACCATTTGATAAAAGTGGCACCTTTGTTATAAAATACTGGCTGGCGTAAGAGTTATATTCCCAGATCATTCCTGAAGGTATAAGCAACCTGATATATTTACTTACATTACATATATTCTATGTTTTAGAAATCCTGAGCAATGCATTTAGTTTTTCCACAAAATTGAAATACTGCATTCAGATATTGTTTGAAAATGTGTCCAATCTAGCAACCTATTGAGTGCGTTCACATGCACCACAAAACACCGACTGGAAAAAAATCAGGTTATGACAGTAAATCGACATCGCCATTACACAAAAAAAACTTGTTCACATCGGATCGGTGAAATAATGGGGGTTCTCTATATAAAGGAACTGGCGACGGTTGCGTAGTCAACATGAACGCATTTAAAAAACAGATAGAAATCTGACAAAGCTGATAACATGCCCAGATTAATCGAAGAGTTGAGCAGAAATTTTGGTGGGTTATTGCTATTAAGACCCCGATTAAAGATATCGGATAAAAGATGTTTATATTACTTTTTACATAACAGGTGACCGATTTCGGCACAACAACTGATATTAACCTTAGTCTGGGTATCTGAGTATTATGGTATACGTACATGCACCCCCTGTAATATTATGCTCCTCAAGAAATAAAAAGTGTTAACTGATTTCTCGTCAAATGATTAAAATAACCTAATATTATCACTTAGATATCCGGATAATGCCTGCCTCTTTGAAAGGCTTCTGTCAGAGAACTCTGCCTCACTGTCACTAGACAGTATTTGTCTGCATTCTCTCCCCCTCGTCTAATCGCCTCCGCTGCAACTCGTCATTCTCTCGTGTGACTGATCTATTTGTGTTTTTGAAGGTTTGTGGTATTGCCACAATATCTTACACACAATTTTGCTTCATTGCTGTTTATTGGAATGAAATGACTCCAAACGATGCTTCGTTTTCTTTTGGCCATGATAGCAGAGCAGCACTGATAACCGTGTTTACTCACGCTGGTGTGACTGACTGTCCATGACTGAGTGACTGCGTGTGTCTCGGCTTGCCTGTGCATAGGTTGTAAGAGGAGCAGAGGCAGAGGGCGGAAGGAGAAGTAGTTCCTATCCAAGACAACAATGTGCTTAATTTAATTTAATTTAATTTTCACTTTTCAATATCTGACACGCATTAATTTCATTTTTTAAAATCACTGGCTAAAAAAAAAGAGGACCCGGTATCGATATTTTTTGTGAGGACCGATTCTCAAAAATGAAACGTCCGAATCGGAAGTATCGATACTTAATATCGATCCGCCCATCCCAAATGCACTGGCCATTCAGTGGTATTTCGGTCTGCGGTTATATCAGACTTAATTACCGGGTGCGTTTATTTTGCTCAGTATTTTGACGGTCTGTAGGACTATAACCGATTCTGCCAATGCTCATCGGAAAATCGGTTGAACTCTGCACAGACTCATACGTCTTGTTAGTTGGTGCTAATGTTAGAAGGAAAGTGGTCAAAAAAAGATCTCGCAAGACATCCCAGTCAACCCTGCACCGAGCAAGTTGAGTATGACTGCAACTAAGGGAAGTTGTTGCTTGGTAAATTTAGCAAGGAATGGGGTGCTTAAATGCATGTATATGTTAAAGGAAAATTCACAATGGAAACTAGCGACGCTATAGACGCATCCGTGCCACCGCTACAAAGATGATTCAAATTCATGTGTTATTCACAGCTCGGCTTCTGCTATAGTAATTTGAATGTACTTTTAGATATAGCAAACTGTGCGTGTGATGTCATCTGTTCTGATCAATAAACGTTTTGTTCTACACTTAAACCGAAGTGTTGAAACTTTCTTGTTCATAGTTTCATGGTGTTGTTATACATATTCCGATGTTTACTTTGATGCTTAATAAAGGAAAAGTACATACGTTTGCAATTCCGAAAGGTTAACATATACTTGTTTTCGTCCCTAGAAAATGTTCTCCTCCGAAGACAACTTTCAGTTTGTTTTGTAAACCCTGACAACATACTTTTTTACTATGTAGCCAATATTCATATGGTTAGATGTTAATAGATTTAGACTTTTAAATATATATTGTACCTAACTACATGGCATCAGATCGCAGATCACGTTGCATTGCAAGATAAAAACTAATTAAATGAATGGGTAAAATTCAACCCTCGAGAAATAGAAAAGTCAACGCTATGCTATTTATTGTTTTAAGAAGACATGTATTACATCTATAGGTCTTTGCTCCTGCACTACTAGGCAATGTCAATGACAAAACAAAAATATAATTGAACAGAAACATGGCTTATCGCCTATAACAATTTTTATGAGATATCGAACGTAGACAGATGATACGCTGTCAATGTAGTCCTTCGGGTACCCGAGACGTGAACATGCTCAGTCGGTTTACAGACAGACAGTGACATCACGGGCGCCATATTGAATTGCTGCTGCTGATTTTTTGTCTTCGGTCGTTTGTGGTGCGAGCTTTCTGTTTCCTGTTGGATTCAGGAGGAGATAGAAAATACTAACCATGGAAATCGACACACTTCTGGAAGCTTTAAAAGGTTGTTTCGAGTTTTTCTGTTACTGCCTGAATATCGATGAAGTGAGAGTTTGGGTGGAGGGAAATTTCTCGGAATTTGAATAGTACAAGCTAGCTTGTTAGCTGTGGTGATGAATTTTGCTACGTTTTGTGAAATTTATGCACAAATAAGATGCCATTAATTTATATTATTTTTATTATAAGTTCCAAAGCATGTTATTGATTAGTAAAGCGCGGATTGTGGGTTCGTAATCAGTCTGGGGCTATAAAATACACACTTTATCCCGAAGCCGGTACGTTAGCTAGGAAGCTAGATGGCCATACAGCGCAGCGGTTCAGCTGCACGCTACTGATTCGGCTACGTAGTTAGCAGCAGCAGCAACAGCAGCTGCCGCTGTAGTAAGTAGTCTCAGAAACGTACAACTTGTACTACAAACAAAGGCGCACCGTCACGTGATAAAGCTTTTACATCATACACACATCTGTTTATAAAGTCGCTCAATAGTCACACTATATTGTACTGACAAATTATTATTAGTAGCTTGCTATTTTCCTCCGGCTTCGTTTGTAACTTTTTAGTTATAGCACACTCCGGGCAGACACAAGGCGCGGGACAAACGCTTGTTTTGATCTGGATTGTTGTTGCTCATGAACAAATCCTTAACTTCAGATTTCGAGAAGAAGGGGAAGAAAGAAGTTTGTCCCGTACTGGACCAGTTTCTGTGTCATGTCGCCAAAACCGGAGAGGCCGTGTAAGTATACACCGACAGTTCGCGCTCCAGAGGAGGCCCGTGTTAGCTAGACTGATTTCTGTTGCTGAGGTTAAAAAAAAAATCTTCACAACTACATTTGTTTATAAAACAATTTTGTCCTGACCTAAATTAAATAGGGATGTCTGTTAATACTGACCGAAATAATTCAATTATCACTTGAACTACAGTGATACAGTAGATCAGGGGTGAAACACCTGTAGCTAGCTTGCTAACAACACTACCGCGTACGGGGGAGGCGAAGTACGTCTTCAATTTCTGAACAATGATGTCTGAAACTCCGTTCAGTATTTAAAAGCCCACAGTGCTGATGCATCTCCGTATTTATTCAATTCGCAACTACAGAATATTCCATTTCCTTTGTTAGTGTTAGCTCACATGGAAAAATGTATTGCCGTACAGGTGAGCGCGACGTCTGTTTTGAGTACCCCTAATTGCCATTTTTAACATGGGACTTCAGGTGGCCTTATGGTAAATGATGTGTCCTTGTAACTAGTGGGATTACAAAGTGTAATTCCCTGGAGGATCAATGTTATCCTTTATCAGCGAAAAAAAGGTGTCGAGCTTGAATTGCTTCAGTGAACAACCGACTGTGTAAAATTGTAGACCGGTTACTTAACAAATGACTGTCTGTCTGACAACCATAGGTAATCTGACATGTAACAGAAATGCCCGAGATCTCTAGGTTTGTTTGACACATTTTGGGTCCCTGAGGGCTGCAGTGTCTGCCGGTAAAATTAACTTTTAATATTTGTGCAGTTAAGCAGTTGGTGTCACATGGTCACCGCTGCTTAAGTTGGCATGGAACAAACATTATGCCCCGACTCTGGTTGCCATAAGCAACTGCGGAATCCCAACCCACCTCCACTGTAGTAAATTTGACTACTGTGAGTAAGTTTTTGTAACTAGTCAATATTGGGCAAAGTGGTTGTGTATATAGTAGTCTAGTCCATTCATGCTTGTGAAGTTTAGGAATGATCCTAATTTAGCTGAATGGTGAGGAAAACGTGTGAGATGGCTGGGCTGTTTATTCTTTATCAACAAAAGTTTTCAGTTTGGGAGTTGTTAATGTGTCTCCGCTTCTTGCCACGAACACTGTGCAAAAGTAGGACTGGGCCCTCTTATGAATCAGCTCCGCTGATTTTGCATCGACAGGCCACCAGACCGAATTTCTGTTTCAGTGCTGACAAGAAGGGAGGGAATGTCCACAGTAACAGCACCCTTTGCCAACAGGAGTCGCTGCTTAGCAACAAGCTGAGAGTAACTATGCAGATCCCTCCTTCCCTCTCTCTCAAGACTCCCCGCCACGGCGGCAGGCGACACCATGTTGATTCAGACCTGTGAATTTGTAGAACTCCGCTTGGGCCCCAGCAAGTGCCTTTAGTGACGAGCCTCTCGGAATACCCCGGCGGAATTTCCCCCTCTGGAGGGTGTCTGGTCACGTGCACTAACAAATTGTCCCCTGAATTCGACCTGCCTATGATGCACTACTGCCCTATCACTACTGTCATATCTCCATGCTCTGGCTGTCAGCAGGAACAACTGAAACCCTAATTTAATGTTTGTGTACCACTTGCAGTTTAAAGTACTTAACATTTCGTAATACAAGTTAATCCCATTTAATTAATGTGAAGCAGGAGTTTGTTTGCTTATTGATTGCACGCACTTGTCATATGTTTAATGACTGGTTTCAGACATGGGCTGAATATATTCATGCTGTGAGATTTGAGTCCGATTTAATTTGTTTGTATGTGCATATATAGCCTAAATCGGAAACGATTTCTGTGCTTAATTTCACAGTTGCCCAAAGGTTTTTTTTTTTCCTGTCTCATTTGAATTATATTACTTTTCCTGCAGTTAAGTGAGAGAGAAACAATGTTTTCTTGAAAAGATCCCCCTGGCTCTCTGCTTTATGAGACTGTGTCCTCAACATAGCAAGACTTGTTGATAACGAAAGCTCAAATTTGTGTGTGAAATGCATCTTCACAATTCATGTTTTTTAGAGATTGATAAGTGCCTGCTTTTGGTCTGAAGTCTGTATCTGTGATAAAGAACTTATGACTCATTTTACTGTGTAGTGGTATCGAGCACAGGTAAAGTTGATCTTATGTTGTGCTAGCTGGTTTCAATCTAGTTATCTGCTCATTTGTTCTCTCAATGAAGAATGGTGAACATTGGGTGGGGGGAAATTTCTAGAAGGTGGTTGTGCCAAATTAGCTTTCATCCATGTGCATGGTTTGGACTGTCTAAGGAACTGATTCATTGTGTTCACCTTTTACACACAGTGTAACAATGTAAGTTATGAATGCACTGTTTACGGTCTCATGTCAGCAGCCTACAGTGAAAGCTAACTGCGTGTTCTAGCTCTGCCAGCGTAACATTTACGAAAAAAGTTTTTGAAAAAAAGTCTTGATGCTTCAGTCTGCACTTGTAACTTTGTTGCTGTCAAAGTTGTTTTTCTACTGGTGTAACAGGGATTTTGCAAGTTGCATTTGAAAGCACAATTGATACTGTTGATTCAAAGTAAACTTGGGGCACCACAAACACACAGGCCTTATCTACTAGGTAAGGCAATGCTCCTTTTTTTCCACTTTGGACTATTACTTTGCAATGTTACTGGTAGTTTAGAATAAAAACATTTTCCGGTTAACTTTCAAAGTAACTTCAGGTGCTGTTTACAAATGTTTACAGATAGGGTTGCATAGCCTTCCATGGGTTACAGATGTTAAATCAGGTGACCCGACAAACTATCAAACTATCAAACTGTGGTTGCTTGTTATATCTTTTTTATAAGCTTTTTTGTTTTTATGCCATTTTTGAATTTCTATTGCTGAAAAAAGAATGCAATTAAAAGGGGTATCTAGCTAACGTTTAAGCCGCTAGTACTGATGCAGCGGAAAAGGTGTGAAAGTCATTGACGTTCTGTCTTACTGCTCTTGGATTCTCATGGGGTGGGGAGTAAGTGGTGTATGTCCTTTGAGTCGTCTCCTAACCTTGGTGGTGTAGTGGTTAAGGTGGCAGGCTTGAAACTGAAAGGTTATCGATTCAAGTCCCACCCCAGCTGTTATACCTTTGCTCAAGGGTACTTAACAACATCCAGCTGTATAATTGATGAATGTAGAAATGTAAGCTCTGCTAAGCAACATAAATGTAAATGTCCAAAGCAGTGGCTACAGAAAAAAAGAATGCTAACCACTTTTACCAAAGCCATGTTTGTGTCACCATTTTTATTTTTAATGATGGGTAATCGTCTGTTGCAAAATTATATAATATGTATCAAATGCATAAATGAATTGATGGGGAGATCATGTGTTGCGAGATTAGCCCAGAACATGTTCCCCACGGGAGTTGCCATTCCCGCTAGTTTGAAACACTGCAGTCCAACAAGGTTGAGATGCTCACAAAAAGCTGTGCATTTAAAAAATCTTGTGCACATCACGACTGCAGGGTTCCTTTTAGTATAGATTAACCAAATGGGGATTGGCCTCGCCTTTGTTTTACTGCTGTAATTTACGACCTGTTTGTTACGCTGTTCTTCCACCAGGATTCAGTGGCCCCAGTTTAAAAGCTATTTCCTGTTCAAGTTGGAGAAGGTGATGGACGACTTCCGGGCCTCCAACCCGGAGCAGCGAGGGCCAGCCAATCCCAATGTGGAGTACATCCCCTTCGAGGAGATGAAGGAGCGGATACTGAAGATTGTCGATGGGTATAACGGGTGAGAAAAGGAGTCGCCACCGGCTCTTTAGGTCCGCTTGTCCAGAAACTCAGCGGACCCCGTGCGGTTGAGATGCTCGAGACCTCCAGTCACTTGTTAATCATAATTGTTATTGGGGCTCAATTAAATACGCTTTATATAAAAACCCATATTTCGGCTTTCGTAAGGTTTTTAAAATTATGATTTCTGGTTTTTTTTTTCCGTTAAAAATATATTTAAATTTTGCCTGTCTTTTATTAAGGCATTCTGAGAATTATACTTAAAAACAGAACAAATGCAGGATTTTCGTGCCCAATTGTGAATTTATCCAGTAAAAGCAACCCCCCCCCAAATCTTTTTCCACTTTCCCAACTACTGAATACAGTTCTTTATACAATAACCAGCTACATGATTACCAGGTATTGCGCCATACTAAGTTAACTGCTGGAACACTGCATTTATCTTCTTAGCAGAGGAAAGGAGATTTGTAACCATCTGTAACCATTTACTTTTGTAGGTTTAATAAAATGTCGCCATCTGATGGGGAAAAGACGCACTAAACTTGCTTAAGTAATTCACTTACGCTAGTAGAAGTCTTTTAGTTTTTTGTTATATTTCAAGCAGTAATGGTGGTATCAGTTAAAAAGTTATTTGTGCCTGTACTTGTGGGTGACGGGGGGGTTTATGATTAATGTGGTTGTCTGTCTCTGTCCCAGAATTCCTTTCACCATCCAGCGCTTGTGTGAACTACTGACCGAGCCCAAGAGGAACTACACGGGGACGGACAAATTCCTCAGAGGCGTGGAGAAGGTAGAACCTGTTTTTCGTGCGGAAGTGGTTTATGAATGCAGAGCAGTCTGAGTACTGTTTTGTTGCAGGTGGTGGTCGTCAGTGGTGTCAGTGAGGCTTCCCCTAAGTGTCGTTTTACTATAATGCAGTGAAGTTGAAATTAGTGAAAGGCAATGGTTGGGATAATTCTGTTTGTGATCTGATTTAAAAAGGTCCATCTCTGACCTATTGAGAATATAAAGCTGCGTTTAATGTGTTTGTGGTGTCCCGGTGTCTGGAGGTTGCTCACTGACATTGACAATCACTTGCTTCAAAGGACCGGATTCATTACGGAATGTGATTTTAGGTCTTGGGATTGGTTTTACTGAATTTGAACCCGGTTCTAAGGCCCTATTTCAACTTTTCTCTGTGGTGGCTGTCTTAATTGCCGGAGATCCGCACGTTGTTTCTGTTCGTTTAGGGTTGGGGTTACGTATAAATCTAGAAAAACTGGGGTTCTCCACAGCCAATGTTGGAGACTGCTAATCTAAGTAAATTTTAAATGTGAAGAGACCTAAAACAAAATGTATTCTTGCCGTGCTTTTTTAGTCCTCTGGGTTTTTTTGTTTTTTGTTAAATGAATTAATTTATGCTGTTTAGTTTGTTGAAAATGAAGGCTTAAAGTAATTTTAAAAAGTATTAACCCTTTTCTCCTTATGTTTTCAGAATGTGATGGTAGTCAGCTGTGTGTACCCTTCGTCAGAGTAAGTTTGCCCTAACTTGTATGTACCCTCCTTCCGGAATACCTGCAGGCTTTATATTGGCATGATAGAAAAGGGCAGGAAGCCATAACTGGCTCAATATTGCTCTGTTCCTAGGATAATTAAAGGTTTTATAGGTTGGTCGTTGTTGGTAATCCCTTTTATAATGTTTTGGGCCTAGCTTCCCTAACCCACTAACCAATTTAATGAGATTTGGCAAGAAATTCAAAAATATAATATTTTAAAGAAGTTTACAACAAAAGGAGAATGATTTAATATAAGTGTCCGTTTGTCGATGTTGAAGGAAAAATGGGTCCAGCAGTGTGAGCAGAATGAACGGAGTTATGATTCCCGGGAATTCCACCACGTATTCAGACAGGTGCGGACATTGGGAAGGGCTACCTGGGTTTCATGTCATTTAATTTATTACCAGCGTAACGCACATGCTGCTATTTCACTACAAAAACTTTGTGCTACTGATGTTCTGTGTGTGTGTGAAGGAACGTGAACGGCCCAGGCACACCCAGACCCCTTCACCGGCCGAAGCTGGCGCTCTCCGGCTCCCTGGCCACCAACGGCCTCCCAGACAGCACGGAAAACAAAGAGCCAATCACAGAGCAGGGTGAAAAGCCAGTCAGGTGAGGAAAACCTGCCTGAGACGATGGCAGGCGGGGTACCCAGGTCAGGCCTTCTTTGTGCCAGTAGCGATTTACCCACAGGGTGTCGGTTTTGGTTCTGTGACGGAATCGAATGTGGCGACTAGATTCATGACACTGAGCAACAGAGCAGGATCTGCCGTGGGAACAGTTTGTTTCCCCCTGTGTATAAATGTATATATTTAGAAAAAATACATCAGCAGGATGAACAACTATTGCGTTACTTTTGTGTTTGAAATTAATCCATGCAGCAAGCAGGCGTAATCGTTCTTTACATAATGTATGTCATCCGGGGGCCAGCTGGTGAGATTTCCCATAATGTAAGGGTTGTGTTTTATCAACTGCTAAAATGAGTTGTATGTATGTACTTGATGTAATTTACTCTTTCAGCTAATATAATGTGAATAAGGTAATGTTTCTGTTTCCCAGTGATCTGTCGTTATCGGAAGCAGATGGCATTCTGGGAAGTCCGGTGAAGAACAAGCACCAGGCAGACGAGGACGCTATGGAGGCGGAGCGGCAGGAGGTGAAAAGACTTAAGTTCGACAGAGATGACGAGGAGGAGAATGAGGAGGAGGAGGGTGAGGAGGCGACAGAGGGCAGGGCCTCGCGGGGCATGTCGCTCGCCGAGAGTTCCTCGGACACACCAGGGTCGTCGTCTGACGTTTTGAAGCAGGACGGAGACAGCAGAGCAGCCGACATGCACCTGTCTGAGGATCAAGGTAGCTTTTGTACGGTGTTGGGGTTGTATTAAAATTTCTATAGATCCTGTGTGTGCAGGGTTTTCTTTCAGCCATAAACTTAAACGCTTAAATCAAGTTGAGAGCTATTAAGAGATCTGGAGAACCTCCAGGATGCGGGTCCTCCAGGACCAGCATTGGGAACCCCTGCTGTAGATGACAGAACATACCTGTGTAAAAATACATCAAGACTGCTGTAGCCAGTTCAAAACATTAATCAAAGGATCACTTTTAATAAAGTTATGGTTAGGACTTGTTTTATTATGCTTAGACAGCCAGCATGTATCTGTTAAAACTCTTGTATCCATCAGAGCCTTCCAGCACACAGACAGAGCCCCTGGCAGGGGAGTGCGGGGAGGAAAAGACAGACAGGGAAGCGTCGCCAGGCTCTGCGCACAGCCCGGAGGATGACGGGAGCGCGATGGACCAATCAGAGCAGCCAGCTCAGCTCACAAAGGATGTGGTTACAGAAGACCTTGAGGGAGGCCAGAATTGTGACCCTGTGACCAGCAGCAGCAGCAGCAGCAGCAGCAGCAGCAGCAGTAGTGAGGTGGGAGGTGCAAGTGAAGAGCCCACTTCTGCCTCTCCAAGCAGTACAGCTGAGCTGCCAGCAGAGGGCGCCATGGAGAACGATACGGCGTGGAGACCAGCGGAATCAGAGACTGGAGAGGAGCCCATGGAGCAGGATTAGCCCACGGTACCCCCCTCCCTGAGGGCCTCCGGGCTCTCGTTTTTACACTGTATCATACAACAACAATAAGATCTCTGTAATAAAGCAGACCTGTAGGTCCCCTGGAACGGACGGCCCTTTGTCGGGCCCCTGAAAAGCTTCCCCGGGGCCCCGCCTGCCTTGTACGATCAGCCTCCCAATAGCCACGCATCACTTTGTGTACAGGTTTTTATTTGAATTTAAAGTTTTTAAACTGGAAGGTAAATAATTTTGACCTTTTTGTTTTTCGGGAAGTTTCTGTACACAAAAGCCTTTTTTTTCCCCGGCCCCTTAACGGCCGTTATTTCTACATTACTCCTTTTCCTTTCTGGACCCAAACTCCCTCATAAGCTGTCCATAATATACAGATATTTTTGGTTTCTGCGCGTGGGTGCACGTGCATGGGGGTGGGTGCGTGCGTGCATGTGCACACATGCGCTTGCGTGTCTGCTGGTGCGACAGGCAACGACAGTGCTCCGGGTTCCTCCCGTTGGCCTAGTGAGCTGCGACGCCTCTGCCTTTCCGCCGCTCGCAGACCTGGGTCTACACAGACATTCCAGAAGCCCACAGGCAAACCCACGCCCCTGGGCCTGCAGTGACAGACTTGGCCAGTGTCTCTTTCAGTAGTGCTTGGGACTCCACTGAATTTGGCGGCGCGGCGTCTTGTTGAGCCAGAGTTCTGGAGTGTGAATGTTGGCATCCATAAGGGGATTTATCCTCCCCCCCCCCCCTCCCCTCTTGCATGGGTTTATCAGAGTAATATTTTTCTCATTTTCATACCCCACCAGCCCCAAAATATTGTTTTTCTGGGTTTTCATTACTAATATATGCTGTTGACTGCATTGAAAGAGTAATCTTAACATAGTACCATTCATTTAAGTCAAAAATTCTTTAAATTTTAGGATTCATTGATCTACCATAATTTATATGAATTTTTCAACTGAATTACCTATTTTTGAACATACTTTGGCAGCCAGTATAAGCTCACGTCAGATTTTTTTTTTTTTGCCTCGCTTTCTCACAAAACAGATTGTGGAACAATACGGAGATGATACCGGCTGCCAAATCTACCTGTTTCTGCAACTGTACTTTTTGATATTTAGAATTTTTTGAATTTCTGTAAAGTAGAATTTTGTAGATTGTAATAAGTGTTCACTGCCTTTGTGAAACAGTATATCATTTCTCTGTAAACCGAAATGCTTGGGCTTTCAATACAGTATTCATAGAAAGCAATAAATGTTAATGTTTTAAGTGTTGGGTATTAATTTTTTTTAAAATTTGTATTCATGCCACAACTCCTATTTCACTTGAACTCGAGGCAGCAATAAAAGGCTTTTGAATATATTAACACCCTTGTCTGGTGAAATCCTAAATATTAATGTATCTTGGCTGTGTAATGGATTTAGTTGAGTTAGTTAAGTGCTAGTAATTGCTGCACCTTGATGTTCAAACCACAAATGTCTTATCAGTTCACTCTGTGTTCTCAGTTTAAACGCTGTGGCTGAAGAATTGTGTGGAGGTTATAATCCGGCAGTACCTTAGAAAGGTTCTGTAACCTGATTTGTCAACTGCTGACACTCGGCTATAATAGTTGAATTTTGTTAATATTTCCATGGTAAGGGGAGGTAAGCAATTGTACCACCATTAAATATTTCTGGGTGTCTGTTTTAAATTTTTAAATTTATTTTTTTTTTTGCAACTACTTCTATAGATGATGCAGATTCATTTTGATAGGTGTACGTGTGTATGAGAATTCCTGTTCCTGAGGGACCTGTGTCTCTGAGTTGGGCTCTTCAGTGCTTGAATAAAGTAATTATTGCCCATATTCAGCTAGTCTTTCCCACTACCGAGTTTGAAAGACAGTTGAAAAAACACCTTGATGGGAATCCTCTTGGACTAGGATTGGTTGAGATTTCAACTCTGCTCAGCGAAAGTGCGGTTTAACAGCAATGGAAGACCTGAGCTGTAGACCCATTGAGGCAAGAAAGATACACAAACTCCGAGCAGAAGTTATAACTTGGTCCGACTTACTTTTCTGTTCATTGTTCACCTCAATCGCAGCTTCTGAGGTGAACCAGGAAGACTTCCTGTAGACAAAATTAATACTATATTTAACTACTTTAATTGACAGTTTAAGTTTCAGAAGGGTCATGCACTCCAGGACAGAGTTGCTGACCTCTGGTATAATGTTTCAGGATCCACTGAAGGTACAGAAGGGATTTGCAGTTCCAGGACGTCTATCTCACTGCGCTATGTATGCCGTTCAGTAGAGAACGCTTCCTGCTAAGGGTAACGGGGAAAAGTCTAGTAATAAATGGTTTTTATGGAACGAAAATGGCAAAATTAATCTCTTGATCTCAATATTGATACTGGTTGGACCCGAGCTGAGTTTTACGCGTAGTCAAGCCGATTGAATGCGCTCCCACTTCACTTCCGATTCTGACTGATCCCACATCCACGATTCACGAGATTCAGAAGTTTTTACCAATCATCTGTAACACGAATGTTCTGTTAAGAGATTACTCACGAATCGTCTGTGAGACTACCTTAGTTTATGTGATATTACCATGTCTAAAAGGATTTGGAACTGCGGTACTACGATGTTTTTGTTTCCTGTTCTCGTAACAAATATAATAGCCCTTAAAAACCTCGTTGACAAGGAGTAATTGGAGAGAATCTATGAAAAGGGTAAAACGAAAGGCTAGTGAAGGTATACCCTCACTCGTACGGGGGTTCCCTTATTCAGAGAAATCCTTTCAAATGCAATTGGGGGCTTTGTGAGAGGTGTTGGAATTGCACTCTTTCATAGATTTTATAAATTGTGTGCATGCCTTGAGAGAGTACCACAGCTTTCCGCTGCTGGATGCTTCACTCAAAGTCAAACTAGGAACTTTAGTTACTGGTTAAGATACTTTATTATCTGCTACATAAAATGCTGCACTGCCTTCAATATGGAGCAAGGTCCATTTGCATAAAGCTGAGTGACCAAATGGTCTTATTTATTATTTATTTTGTACAGTACATACTCTCAGCAGCTTGATAAATACAGCAACAGCTCTCTATCTGAAACTGAGGCTGGGACCAAATCAAAACTTTGACATCCAATTTAGTGGGTTTTACTGGATACTTACAGACATAATTCAGATTAAGTACCTTGCTCAAGGATACAACAGCTGGGAAGGAATTAGATCCAGCAAATTTTAGGTTACAGGCCTGTCACCTTAACCACTACACCACCAGCTGTCCCCACTCTGCCAGTGTGCGCTTTGCTTAACTGTATTTTATAGTGTTTAATAGTAGGATCTTATTTCTTCTACTTTTAAAAAGACACTAGTAGATACAGTCAAGCAAAGTGCCATTAGAGGGTTGCCCAAGTTTTGATATGGTCCCAGCCTGAGTCTGATATAAATTAGAGCGAGTAAAGCCAGTTTATCCCCTTTAATGGGGATAAAGGAGAGTTAATTGAAGATGGAGAGGTGATGACAGTAAGTATTTAATCAAACCAATCACTCTTCATCACAAAGGAGGGTCTCGTAATAACAAGCTCTGCTGTTGGCCTCCACTTTTTGGTTTCTCTCATTGTGTTCAGTTTTATTCCTCTAACCTAAATCACTGTTACACGTTCCATCGTCCCAAGGTGATGGGTGATCAAATACGTTCCACATGATAGAGGTGCGGTTCGACTTTCCCCCGGACCATAATTATCCTCTTTATGAGATGCAGATTAAAACGTCTTTCTTCAATCTTCTGCACTCCCTCGGTCTCCAAGGCTGTATAAAACATAGTGACTCCCAATCATCTCAGCAGCTGTGGATTTGAGGTTGTTGTAATGCGAACGTTCAGTCTGTGATAGCTTGTTCAGCCACTAACTAGTGGGCAGCCCTATATATATATATATATATATATATATATATATATATATAAAATAAAAACTGAAATAAGTAAATCTTTAATTCAAACTTTAAGACCTAGTCCTTTATTAAGGTGATTTCACAAGCAAAACATTGATTAGGTTGACTTTTTTGACTTCTGACAATAAACACAACTATATTCTCAATGCTACAATGGCTTAAGGAGCCAACATCTTGACGTATGACCTTGTTACTGACACGACTCTGCTGGGGACCCGGGTTTCTCAGCAACTGATTAAACCAGTTTCTCTACCCGCAACCCCCCAGGGACTGCGGAGGCTCTGGTTAGATTTCCCCTTTGAGTTCAGACAGATGTGTATGATGCTGTGGCACTCAATAACGATCCTCTTTCGGAGTCCAGGATCCTGAAAAGATAAATCACACAATCTAGCAAGGCGCTCTGCTCGTCTGAAACCTTGTTATCAGCTCAGACAGCAGAAGCTGGCCTATGGCAATGCTACTGCTGTTTAAATAACCATATCTCTGTGAAAGCGTGAAGGCTTTTTGTGCGGCTCACCCTGGAGAGACTCAGTGCACCGGCCGGCTTTCTGTGGGTCTTGTCCCTGTCCTCCGCCGACGGGGGGGAAGACAAACGCTCCACTGCTTTGTGCGTTCCTCAGCCATCTGGCTCTGCTCAGGTGACACATCTGGATGGGAAACGTTTAACAGGAAGCCGAGCAGGAATAGACCCTCTCAGGGCGGCCCCCTCAGGCTCTCGCTAAGCCTGCTCAGATGCTCCCGGACTTTCCTGGGGCCGGACTCGCTCCCTTCACACGCTCCATGAAACGCGTTATAAAAACTTTATTTTCACAGCAGTTTGCTGTCACGAATGGAGGATTTGTCGAGCTGCAACTAATTTCACTCATTAAAAAGATCAGCGGTGCCTGAAGAGCCAGTTAAAATTTTTATTTTATTTTAAATAAAGTATAACAGGTGTATATATATTTCCTGTACGACAATTTTTGTATGTTTTTAAGAACAAATTTGTGGTGTGGGTCAGAAGTATAGTTTTTGTTGTATCTCTTACACGGTTAATTAAAATTTTGAAGAAACTTAAAAGACAGTAAAAGTTTTTGTAACCATATACATCCTCCTAAAATGATTATCTTGTCTTGATTGCTAAATGTTTTAGATGCTATTTTAAAAAGCTAAATGTCTGCTAAATAAAGAGTAAAATGCTGAGATAAGATAACGAGTTAAATTACAAAATGTGTGATTTATTGTTTCCTCATGACCAGCTCGCCTTTGCGAAGTGACACAAACTGCTTAAAGGAAAAAAGGAAAAAAATAGCTGGAAGGATGTAACCCGATGTCTGCATTTTCCTACAATTAAAACAATGTTTTCACAGGCAGAAAGATAAATGAAAGTGAGGGTTAAAAATACAATTTTATTTTAAAAGGATTGTTTTCTGGCCCATCTTTAAGTAGCATTTGAGAGGGTATTGTCCCATGTCTAGTTCTTGATTGTACAGAAGGTGCTGTCCCAAACGGAAGATTTCCCCCCTACACAGTGGTGACAGAGAGGAGAGAGTTGGACACCCCCGTCCCATCTGCTAATTTGGCGCCGTGGGCTAGCAGTTCCTGGATAGTCATCCAATTGTCAAAAATTTTCTTGCTCCTCTTTTTCATCATCTTTTTATGACTCAACTGGAGGAGGCTGAGCTCCCTTCCCCCCGGCTCCTGCAGGTCGTCCTTGCAGCCCTGCCTGGCCGCCTCCCTGCGCTCCCGGGCTCGGGCCGCATGTTCTTTCCTCTGCTCCCTGCTCCAATAGCGCCCCACCTTCACCTCACTGGCTGCATCGTCGTCTGTGGTCAGGCCCCCGCCACAGCGCTCCCGGGTGATCCGCAGGGCCCGCTCCCTCAGCAGGCGGTCCCGGACAGGGCGTCGGGCGAGGTGGCAGCCCCCGTCATTCCGCGCCCTCGCCTTCCACTCCGCCCCGGGACCTGCGCTGGCGAGGCTGGTCTGGCTCTGGGCGAACTCCACGGCCGACTTCTGCTGGATGAGCTGCATGTAGCTCCGGTAGTGCTGAGCATGGGCGGGGATGTGGGCGTGGCCGTGAGACGAGCGCCGGGGGGGCAGGGGCCATTGTTCACCTGGCTCCTCATGCTCCGCCCCTCTCGGTTGTCCGGGGTGTGTTCCTCTTCCAGAGCCAGACTTTTGCATGGACGACAGTTGTGTGGAGGCTCTGTCCCGTGCTGCTTCGCCCCGGAGCAGGGAGCAGTCAGGGGACAGGTCCCGTGTCAGCGGGGTGCTGCGACAGCTCTCCCCTGTGTGGTAGGCGCTGGAGCTGTCCTTGTCTGACCTCTCAGGCAGCTGCTGGCGCTCCTCGGCAGTGGTGGGGGCCGGAGGGAGATGCCCAAGGCACTCCAGCCCAACTCGCTGTAGCGCCACGTCCAGCACCTTCAGCTCTGGGTCCATTTCCACTGGCCTACCGGGGTGGCACTCACTGTCCTCTGAGTGAGGGACCCCCACACGACACTGGAACTCCAGCAGCTCCCGGAAGTGCTGACACCGGTTGTCAGGGACGTTGAGTAAGTCTGCATTGGTGCAGTCGGCGGAGATGACAGACTCATTGCTGAGCTGCAGGTTGCTGCTGTCGACCAGCCTCCAGCCGCCGCTGTCGTCCAGCCTCCCGCCGCTGTCGTCCAGCCTCCTGCTGCTGCCCAGAGAGCAGGAGGTGGTGGTCCCATTGTCCCCACCAATCTCCAGCTCCGAGCTCACATCCGTGCGTCCAACCCCGCTGTCCTTCTCCAGGCGGTGGGACGTGCTGGCACTTGTGTCTGTTGTGCCTGCATCATCTTCCTGTTTCTTCTGGAACACAGAGTATATGGAAGCAGCAAAGGAGAAGAATGAGTGACAGGGAGAGCAGAGGACAGAAGTTTAACAGTGAATATCCCACTAAACACCTGTATGCTGGTCCCTGCCAACTATCACTTTAATAGGCAATATTAATAACCCCTTAAATCGACAACATGCTTTTGAGGAATCACATGGTACGCTGTGGAGCATGCTGGGAATGACAATGGGATTTTTCTTCAGAGACAGGTGGATGTGGACATATTAAACATAACCGTGACCACACCCACAACCAGGACCTCGTTTACACACCTGAGTGTAATGTTGAATGTTTCCCTGCGTCTGATCACTCTTGGATCGTGCGTGCCACACTGACACGCTGGCTTACCTGCTGGAGCAAATTACCGGGGAACTGTGTGTCCAGTATGTCCAGGTACAAGTCGTCCAGGAAATCATTCCTGTCGCCCTCAGTCCAGCCGTTCTCCAGCTGTGAAAGTGGGAGAAAAGACACGGCAATCAGAACCCCAAATGGCTGCCCATCACTGCCTCCTCACAGTCAATTGGAAGTAAGCTTCCAAAGAAAATCTAACCTGATCCAGTGTCACTATTTCTAAGTGAGACGTTTATGTAAGAATGGCGCTTTAGGGCAAGGGCCGTCGTACCTGGGTCTCTGGCCGGGCGACCAGCAGACACACTGCCCTGTTTCTCTCGCTGGTCAACATTACAACCGCCTCCTCTTGGTTTTGGACCTCCACGCCGTTGATCTGCGGAATGGGAACACGATTATACCAAAGGCAGGTTAAAAGTCCAATCCAAAACATCGGGATGATAGTAAAGTCATGGCAGGGAATACCTGCATGATTCTGTCTCCCTCCTGGATCCGGCCATCCTGGGCAGCGATGCTGTTTGGGTCAATCTACAGAAAACCCAGAAACCTTTGTCTACGTTACCCATCAAATCTCTCTAAATTCCACATCTCTTCCCAGTGATTTACTAGTTTTGCATCAAGGTGAAGTGCCGATTTTTAGGTCTGTTACTATCATTGGTGTATACCTCAGTGACATAGATTCCGGTCTCATCTTCATCGTCAGTCCTGTAACACAAGGTAAGTCCCAGCTTCTCTTGGCTTTCTTCTCTGAATAAATCCACTTCCTGAAAGGGGCATAAGCACAGTATATCTGAGTTATAAACTCTACAACAACAATTTTATATTATGTATGCAATCTCAGCCCTGAAACAATTAAGTCAAAAATAAAATGGCAGCACCGAGGTCATAAACTATCTAATCACAAATGCGAGGAGTCGACATAGCACCGTACATGGGAAGGTCACTCTTCACGAGGGACTACACAGCGTATTTCCACAGGAGGCCCGATTTACATAGAAGGGTAAAACACATTTACCTCATACTCCAGTTCCTCCCTCTCGAATTCCTGGTGAATGCCCTCCAAAAAGTCACTGGGGTCCATGTACGGGTTCTTGTGGTGGCTGCTGTAGAAGCAATTACTACTTCACAAAAACTTAGAGTGAATAAAGCAAATGAGCGAAGACAACTGTAGTAAATCGCAGCTGGTACTACACGTTGTGCATTAGGGCTAATTTATCTCTTCGAACAAGCGAGCACCCCGTTCCCCGTTTCATAGGCTACAACATAAACTAAACCATGAAACCGCAAGTAAATGTCAGAAGCCTTTTATTTAATGGAGGCATTTGTAATAAATTTTAGGCATCTTAAATTCCACGGTTGTGAGTAATTAATGCCGTGTGGAAGTTTTGGTGATAGGCCCGAGACTAACTCATTAGCAGGCATGTTAGAGCCATGCTGCCTCCGGCTCAACAACTTCCCTGATTCTCAGCGCCTGTTCAAGCTGCGATCTGATGGGTCTGATGGGTGTCACTCACTCCTCACGGCAGAGGCTGAGGCCCACAGTGGCCATGCCCTGGGCTGGGGCAGAATTGGGGAGTGTGAGGGCATGCTGGAATGTGATGTCCGTCTGCGTCCCGGTGTCCACCCTCCAGGCGCTGGAGCCGGTGCTGCAGGCTTGAGACACTACCCGCTGCACCCGCACCACGACCGGCTCCCCGGCTGCCCGGAAGGCCTCCGCCGCCTGCTCATGAGAAGCCCTGGACACGTCCGTCCCGTTCACCTGGGGACACAGAGCAGGTGCAAGTCAAGGTACAGCTATTGTAACCAGTAGTTTAAGGGGTTGAATCCCAAGAAGCCTGCTTCGGTTTTCTTGAGTAAGCTACTCAACCAGAATGTCTTCACTGAATATCTAGCGGTATTAACAGATGAAAGTTATGCAGGTCACTTTGAATAAGAGTTAACAGCCTAATCCTGACTGACAGGGTTATTGTCATGGAAAGCAGAGTTACATCATGACTGATGCCAAATTATAATTGGCACGGAGTTCCCTCACTCTGACACAAGGTGGTGGTGGGGGCATCTTGCAGATTGTGGGACTAATTTAAAGTCATCCCCAGCTCTGCCAGACCTGGCTTGCTCTTCAGCAGCATTCAGGACTGTTAAACTCATCTTGTCTCTACACTGAGGTCTAAGGGAGTACATGTGTGCTTGTGCAGCATAAAGAGAGTGTTTCTCATCAAACCTTAGCTTCTCCTTTTATAGATGTCAGAATAACTGAGAAAACTACTCCTGAAGGAGTATTCCGTTTAGTTCCTTAGATGGTCCTTAGATGGTCCTGCGTCAACCGAATGTTATCCTAACTGTATGTTGAGCGACGGTTTTCTGGATCCACCAACAGCTAAAGCCGTGCTATGCTCCGTGTGAACCTGTTCGAGGCAGAGTCTCTGCCCACTGCCATTGGTTTATAGGGCTTATGTGGTACAATGAAAAGCTAGATGAACGTAACCACGGTAAAGGGTTTGACGTTCATATGTAAAAGGTACAAATAAACTAGATAAACTCAATGACAAAGTCATTTAACCAATGCTAATGATAATAATATTTATTTTTCAAAGTGATAATATCATCACGCTACTACCCACCTATAACCATAAGCCCTTTTTAGAAGAACCTCACGGCCCTTATATACATTGATGTTGAAAAATAACACTGAATAGTGAAATAACTACAGACTCTGTGCCCACCGTAAGGCTCGAGATTTCATTCAAAATCTGAAAATAACTAGCTTACTACATCTAAGAGAGTTAAAGAACCGAAGAATGATTAAATTACATATTTAAGGGGGGTGGGCTGGGTCACCCTTATTAATAAAAGGAGTGTATAATCTGGCTGGCTCGGCAGTATATGACGTGTGGAATAAAGATAATTTGTGGACAAGAGCTTCTGTGATTCTCCAAGGTTTATATAATGAGAATAATTGTAACCAGACAGGCGAATTACCTGATTTGAAAAATATACCAGGATTAAAGAGGGTAGATAGGAAAGTGCTGGGCTCAGGTATGATGATTTAGTTTAGGACAGGCAGGGTATGGCTACATACTTTACAAAGAAAATGAACTGTTACACAAAGAACAAGGGCTCACTTAAGGCTCAGCTCAAACAAGTAGAGCATGGCGGTGAAGCGTGACTAACACTAAATGTGCAATCCACACCAATTTAGATCACTGGAAACCGATGGAGTAATTTAAAGAAATGAGTCAAAGCGCATTAGAAGGGAGAACTTCATGTAGACCAGCAAAAGCATAAGGATATAGGGCGCCAACCAATCACATTCATTGGGGGACATGGTGTTTGCTGATGGTACCTTAGGTACAGAATTTAATTCATAATAATAATAAATGATCTGACTCCAGTTTAGAATTAAATTGAGATGATCTGATTCCTGTCTGCAAAGCAGTCACATGCACTCAAGATATCGTTTGAGTAACACACACTCTTCCAATATTAATTAAAATTAAAAATTAATTAAAATCTAGAATTATGAAAGACATACACTGCCAGGGGCTGGAGACATGAATGAACAATACATAAATCTGTGATGCTGGAGTTTACATAATATGTATAGTTTATTTATAACTATACAGAGTATTCAATTATTCAAAGCATGAGTAACACTAATTAAAATGAATCTAGAATAGAAAACATACTGGAAAGTTCGAAGGCTATAGGCTGCCGTGCAGCGGAGATCATGTTCCGCTGTTTCACCTTTCCTCCTATATAGCCCTTATCCAGGAAATTCTACACTTCAAAGGACCACTACCAAATGGGATACAAAAGCACTGGCTTAATGTACATAAACAAGAATACCACATTATAAACTGAACAAAACCAACATGTGGTGCACGGACAGCCTGTTATAAACGTTACTTAGAATCATAAATGTGTTTGTGGTCCCTGTAACACAAGGATTCCTTAGACATGGCAGCTGAGCTAACCTCCAATATCCTGGCTAGGTTTATTTCTGTGCTATGGATAAATTTGTGCATGTGGTTTCTTTAGGAGTCAATTATGACCACTGGTTTTTCTGTTCTAGGCCCACCACATATTTTGGCACATTGCTATTTGAAGACGATCAGACACAATATCTCCATCTAATGGTTGTGCTAGCCCTGCATAAAGCTAACATGCTTTATGTTTCTTGGCACAAAACAGAAAATTAGGCCAGAGATCTGAGTACAAGATTTTTAGTGTGGACAAATGAGGGGTATGTTTTTTGACAGAGTTCTATCTCTTGCATGTTTTTCTTCATATATATGTGTGTGTGTGTATGCACAGAGTTAGCAATATAAGTAATAATTCTAAGTTATTGTGCATGATCTAACAGTCTGATGGTAATAGTATGCACTCCCGTCTTGCTTTTCGTCTCCCGGACCAGAATGGAATGTCACTATCTGCAGTACAGCCTTGAGAGTACAGAGATAGAAAATAGAATAGACACACACGCCTCCAACCAACTAACAATTTGCATAATGAGGAAGTAATCAAATCCATAAAAATGACCAATAAAGTACAATCAATGATCAAAAATCATAATGAGAAAAATCAAAGAAAGTAAAACACAATCCGTCAGCCCCCCTGGTCTCTATGGCGTCTCTATGCGAGGTCCTCGTCTCTGTGGCTTCTCTATGGCGATGGCTCTTTGTATCTGTGGTGTCTCTATGACAAGGGCTCCTCGTCTCCATAACTTATCTATAGCGACAGCTCATTGCCTTTATAGCTCCTCTATGGAGAGGGCTCCTCGTCTTTGTGGCTCCTCTACCGCTACATGTGAGGGCCACCCGCCACCAACTCTACCAGCAAGGCCGAGATGGTGAGATGAATGAATAGAGAAGCAAATTGCTGGTGGCAGGGCACTGGAAAATCCCGTCAACTGTGTTTCTGTCAGCTTTCACTCCATTAAAACCAGATTATTATCCCTTCCTTTGGATATTTTTGCACAATACAGCATTTCATCTCAATTAATTGACATATTCACCCCTGAAATCCCCCCTCCTGGGACTTGAACTGACAACCTACTGGTCAGTTGTGGGTTTTCTGATCACACGTTTTTTTTAATTGATCGCTTTATCAGTAGACTATAAGGATCATACAATTAAAATAAAACTGAAAAACCCACCACAACCCTGTCACAAAAATATATATTAAACCTGCCAGGGATTTCAGCATCTCATGTCTGACCATAGGTAGATTTTCTGTTTCTCTGTAATGGCTATTTTCAGAAAAAGAAATGGAACATTTTTTTAAAAAGAAAGCAAACTACAGGTATTATGGAAAACCTGTAAGCCAGGTTCACACAATGCCATTGTCAGCCAAGCCATCATCCCTATTTAGCCAAGATTTTTAACTTCGACCAATTAAAATGCTCCCTAGGGATTACCCCTAATTCCTACTACTTCAGCACTGTCAATCGACGACCCGATGCAGTGAGAGATATTTAAAATGTACAGACTTCAAATACAAGCCAAAAAGAAAATAACTAAGGCATGTTGTTTGGACCTGAAAGGAGAGTGATCATTTTACTTTTCACTTAACCAACAAATATCATCTAAAATCTAAAAAGAGTGGTTGCCTAACTCCTTATGTCTTATTCACTAAATGAAGCAAAAATATTTTTTGGTGTTTTATCATTTTGTTTGATAGTTTCCTGCTGCTCAACTAGAGATACACCGTTGGAAAAGTTTTGTTAATTTTTATTCACAGAAAAAAAGGCTAACCACTGGCTTGGGGGCACAAATTAAGTTCCTCCAGTGTTGGGATCAGCAAAATCATGACAATTGTATTTCTGACACTGATTACGAATTTAATCAGGCTTCTCCATTCCTTTGAGCCATAGAGAGAGGGAGAGACAACCAGGATGCACCATCCCTTCTCCTTCTCTTCCACTGAGCCATGTCGAGCCCTTCTCGACAGGGATGCGGTGGACAAACAAGCGATACGACGAGACAGGAAGAAGAGAATAGACTTAGCAGAAAGACACCAGATCACAGCCAATCATAACGGGTGCGGTACTACCGAATCGCAGCGGGTGTGGTGCTACCGAATCCTTTAGATGGCACTGTAGCTTTTGCGGCATGCAAGAACCATTTACTTACTGAATAATATTTACAGAGCAATTACCGGCTGATCAGGTTCACAAGTTTAGCAGTTTATATTACCACCTAGTGGTGGTTTTTATATCAGGAGGGAATCAGGACCAGAGGGTACTATTTTAACAACGGCAAAGTATATCTGGATGTGTTTAAGTATCTGGGTAGAAGTTCTGGCAAATGCAGGACGTTAAGGTGTTGCCAAGGTAGCAGAAAAGAAAGAATAATAATAGTTAATAATGAAATTGTTTGCTACAGAATAAAAATAGCGAAAATCTTCATGTTTACAATGTATACAATATCCTCTCTCCATAACACACACACCTCTTTCTACTCTACCTTTCCCTCTCACGCTTTCTCTCTCACCAACTGTCAACAGTTTTCTTTTTTGCTGTCTTTTTCCACTCACACCATTCTCTCATCCTTTCCCTTGCTCCCCCTCTTTCGCGTTCTGGCCCCTGAGAAGTGACTCATACGCCGCACTTTCCTACCTCAAGGAGGAGTCCTCCTATAATTAGTACGGGGGTGCTTCCAATCCTCGCTTTCTTCTGTCAGCCGCATTCACTCCCCAATATAGTGACAACCGCTCGCCCCCTTTCAGGCCTTAAAACACAAAAACAGCACCCTTTGCTGCTTAGATCATTAAAGCTGTCTGGTAATAAACCCGGCCGGGTAGTCCCCCTCTTCCAACTTGATTGGCTGATATTCTCATCTAAATAATTTAAAAAAAAAACATTTTCTATGTTAATTGTATTAATATCCATATAATGTAAAGTATTGGGAGATATCAGAAGCAAGAAGCCTGAAACTAAATGAGTTGTGATTAATCGATGTGGACACATCCGCTATGAGGCGCCATGAATACATGCTAGTTGCCCAGCGGAACAGAGTTCCTGGCGTGGACAAGCAAGAAGTGAAAAAAAAACAAACCCTGCTGGGGAGATCCACACAACTCCTCTCTGCTTGGCGAGAAGGCAAGATCCCAGATGACATGCATCATAGCAGCTAAGCTGGGAAGGTGTTAACTTTTCTAAAGACAGCCTTTGTTTACTGGAATTCTCAGAGGATTCCAAGCATTCCAAACAATCTTTGTTGGCTGTCATTATAAATTGTTGAGAATCTTTAAAATCTCTGGATTGAATTCCTGTACTGGTGAGTCTGACACATCTAACTGGAGAGGGTTAACTCCATTAATGTTCTAAAGACCCCAGGGGAAGAAATTGGATACGTGTTTTCCAACACCCTGCTTAGCTGCCACCCAGGGGAGTCATTCATTACTATCACAGATGAAAGAGATGAGCGATGGGTAGGAAGTTTTATTATGTGATTTTCAAGGCTGTACATTTTTGAACAGCTCTATTTCCAATATTCTGGTTAATTATAATGCGGCTGTGTTTCCATCAGACTGCAAAGGATTTATATTTAAAATGAAGAGGTATGTGGTATGACCTCATATAACCTATGTACGTATGTTCCAGGAACAACCCAAGATGCAGACACACAAGAGGTACAGCCTTCCAGAAGAAAGATCTAAGATGAGTCCCATCTTAGGGAACCAATATCAAGTCAAATATTAAGGGTTTAAATAAATACGGATTCCAATGTGCGTCTGTCTGAGCGCATTAGAAAATAATTCTAACGCTGTTTTTCTACCCTAATAATTTAGTCATCGATCACGCACAGCAGCAGAAAGTCACAGCCTTTTTGTAGTTCAAAAAAACTAAATTGTTACACACATGAAGCTTCTCAGTGTGCCAAGGCACAAGACTTTCACACAGGAAAATACAAAGACACTAATGATGTAATGATGTAATGAAACGATGGTTCCATTTTACAATGATGAACGAAACAAGGCATTCATAAACCTTCCCAAAACGAGTACCTCCATGGTCTGCCACAACATCTAATTATAATAAGGCCCGCAAAGCAAGAACAAACCTGAAATGAGACTAAATGCAACATGGCAGGTTAAACCTATGCAGTTTTTGTTTTTACACAGGAAGCATGTTTCAGTTGAGGTAATTGCTTGGACAACTCAATCCCAATGCTTTTCAGTCCTATTCTGCACTGTGACAAAGTAGTTTCCCCTGGATTTCATGCCATGAAAGCTGACCAGACATTCAGTTTTTTATGACGCCGACACATGTGGTAAAATCACTGATGCTCCTCTGTGGAGCTGAGGTGTGACTTTCATACAGGATCTGGTACAACATTACATCATTAAAAAAGTTTAATGTCATGCCATTAATTTAACATTTTCTTGCTTTAAGCTTTTTTTTGTTTTTCACCAAAAGACATTTAAAACCTCCCCACCTGCCCCCCGGCCAATGATCTCCAACTCAGCCCCAAAAGCTTTACATTATAACAGATGTCCATAAAGCATTGGAAAAAAACTGCTTGTTATAGCCTGGGTGTTATAGCAGATGTCCAATTGCTTTAAAGGGTTTAACCGCCAATCTGGGTATATAAGCACTTGGATGAATGAAACAGTTCCACACTGCCAAGTCCAAAGGAAAAACTGCATGGATGTTCCAGTAGCCTACAGATCAGCTAGTGCCGTTTTGAAGAAGATTATTCCCATTACTGCATAATGTTTTGATCACCTGTCGCAAGAATTTAGGAAATTCCAGTCCTCAAATAGCTGCAGTGTTAGCTGGTTAGCATCTGATTTACACAAGGAACCGTCAAGCGAGACCATTTTCTAATTTCTACCAATAATGACTCCAATTAAACAATTAAGAAGGAAGATAGAAAGAAAGCCTGCTAGGACCAGGATATCTCACCCCCGGCTTGTTGGCCCACTAGTCTAAGAGGTCCGACGCCCTTCAGAGTGAGCACCAGCGGTCAGAAGGAGAGCAGCTGCCAGAAAGACACACAAAGAGTGTGACCGCTTTTGACTGAACACATTCTGCAGCCGCTCACTGAAGGTACTGCCAGCACGAGCTCCGCGACTCACCTGACTGCCCAGGAGAATACGGAGGTTTTCACCTCCTTCCTCAGTAAGCGGCGTTGATGTGCTTCACCAATGCATGTATTTCTGTTAGTTTAACCTAAAGCCATGTTTTAGGTCTAAAGCGTTGCAGATCTGTTAGTACGCGTTGATCCGCAAAGGATTGTTGTTCTTTGAGGCTCAACAATTATTCATAGTGCTTATGCCACGCGTCCGTCTCGAGTACACGCAGTCTGGGCACGCCCATCAGCACCGGCTGAGGATCATGCTAATTGCAAACAGCATTTAACGACCTGTGATCCCTCAGTAGGTGCTGGAGTTGGTAGAGGAGCCGGGCGAGAGAACGGCGGTCAGAGCAGCAGAAGAAAAGGAGGTGAACAAGGCGGAAGAAAGAGTCGGCTCGGGCGAAGTGGATGCCGACATTTCGTCTTTGTTTAAATTTAATTTTGATTGGTATTTTGTTTAGTTTGTTATTTTAGTTTGTTGTGTTTGGGGTGAACCCGTGAGGCAGAGCCCTGAAGAGCGATCATTGTTTATTTGCTATTTATTGAAATGAAGCCGGAGAACCCGGAAGTGTGTTTACCGATTATTCCCGAACCAAGCACGTCGGCATGCTACAATGCTTTAACAACTTGAAGAGATTGGTCTAATGGAATACAATGGGTTTAGACCTGAAACTTACTGGTTAGATCCACTAGGACACTGGGTCACATCTAGCTGAAGCACTATCTTTAGTGGATCCTCTCACTACACACCAGAGAGAACAAAGATCCTCACATGACGCATATTTTATGAAAATATATATAAACATGTAGCTAAAAGGGTTGAGGCTCAAGGAAACGGCTAAAACAAGAGTTCCCTAAGATAATTAATCAGGACATAACAACCTCTGTAGCGCCTCAAAGTTTCTTTCTTCTCTTTCTTTCTTTCTTTCTTTCTTTCTTTCTGTGTCGATGCAAGAGCAAGCATTCAGCATTATTAGATTTTTATTGGAACAGCATTCAATGTTATAGATGTTTTTATTTTTCCCTCATTGAGGTTTGTTTTTTTAGTTTAAATAGAAAAGTTCACACAAACCAGTAACTTTTCACAGTAATTTCAATTCCATAAAAATGCTCGTCCCATTCCTAGGACATTGTTTAAAGTGGTTTAAAGTGTGACAATCGATTTTGACAACTGATAATTTGATAATTGATATCCACAAAGTATGACCTAAAACCACAGGAAGGCTGCTGTTGGGAAAGAAGTGGTGTTGGGGTTTGTTTTCAGATTCCCCGTGCGCTTTTCTATTTATATACAAGGCTGGCGGTGTGATAACTCAGTCAGAGGTATGGCAAAATATCGCCAACCCTGGTTCCTGCTCTAAACTCCCTACTGTTCGTCAGGTCACGTGCTTCAAAGACAATGGAAAAAATTGTATGGGGCAGAACCAAGGCACTGTAATTTGGACTCATGTGGACTTAATTCTGAAAGTAATGTAGGGGAGGGATGGGTGTGTGCGTGTGTGTATGTGGGCACACTGCCAAACACACTTTGTTTTCCAAACAAATATCCTGGGGATTTATCTATTGATCGCAGAACAAAAAAGACCAAAGGTGTCATGTTGCATCTTCAATGTGTACTTGACACATCAAATGGCTTTAGGATGTCTAACACATGGCACTTTTGGCACATCTTTAAGGCTCTCCTTGAGGTTTCTGACCTAAGCTTTTAACATTTAGCGTTCACCATCTCCTCCTGCAGTGCAGAGTTGCAGCAACCTGCTGAAACTGCAAATGCCAGGGGGCCGAGTGAGGGAAGGACAGGAATGGGAGAATGATAGTGCACACTCCGCCAGCACACTGCCCCACCAGTGTTGCCTACAAGAACAAGGCCAGAGTGAAACCCGAATGACGCCATGGCCTGACTTCAGCAGAGACGCGTGGCAGGAAATTATACCCCATGGTATAGCGTGTGTCTGCACGCGTGGGTTTCTTTGCGCCATGCACACCTGGTCTGGAGAGGTACATGGTGTGATAACCAAAAGCTAACAGCCACAGAAAGAAAGTTTTGCGGCGCTGTAAGAAATGTATCAGGGATATCTGTCCTGAACATCCAGTAAAAAAATCAGCCCCCTTACAACACAGGAAACCTCTCCTTGGCAATGGATATGGGTCCCATAAAACACAGAAAAAACACTGATAAAATGTTGATTTTTCCACCCGTTTCCCTTTCCGTCTGCCAATCAATAAATTTAGTGCTGAGAATGATACAGATTTAAAAAATAAATAAAGTGGCAGCAAATCCAACCCAAATTTGACAGTCACAGCAGAGCGTATCGATGTTTCAGATGGGTCTGAGGTTCAATGTGTGAAATCAAAGCCACACCAGTATCACCAGAGTGATATGGGTTGCCAGGGCTCCTGCGTAGCGTGCAGGGTCTTTTCCCTCCAGCAGAGGTTGCTTGGCCATCCCTGGGTGTAGGGTCTTGGAAAAGCCATATCAGCTGAGTTTCAGAGACTGGAATATGAATGTAAATTTCTGGCGTAATCTACTTTTGTGTAATAAAACTCTGGGGATGGATGTCTTTTCTTTGGCAAGGTAAATTGAAGGTTTTTACTTGAGACCTAAGTGAAGATGGGCATCCTTGGAGGAACGTGCATGCCACCCCTAATGTTCTCCTGTCCTTATCGCCACGACAGCGCTTGGCATAATGCACGTCTGTTCATCATAGACCAAAACACTCGCATTGACATCATTGGCGTTGAACCGGCAACCCTCTGGCTACATCACAAATACGCTAAACCTCTACAATGCTTTGTCTGATCAACAGCTCCTCATTAGTGGACGGCCTTTCTTACTAAAAAATGGTCAGTGTTGCATTGTGCCCCTATCTCGGGCAGTACCGTTCTAAACTTGAGAATCCAGGCCTTGTCTCTACCATGGGCCGAGTTCCAGTAAAAACATGGAGAGAAAACCACAGGTAGGACCGGCCAGCTCAGGGGAATGCTGGTTTAATTTTACTCATATCTAAAAAAAAGTCTTATCGGCAGGAGAGAAAAAAAAGCTGCTCTAATCAAACATGCAATACTTGGAGATATAAGACTACACAAACAAGGCCTGGAGTTATTTTTAATTACTTTCGGATATTCCATTATATGTTATCATAACGTCACCCTGGAAAATGTGCACCTTGACCTGAAACAGCTTTAGTTCCTCAAAAGGAATGTTCCACAGGCTGGTTCAACACAACTGACATCACAGTCAATTCATCTCTCTGTCTCTCTCTCTCTCCCCCCTGTTCCAAAAAGAGACAGACCACCCAAATAAAGAAGGAGGAACACGCACAGGCCTGTCTGTGGATGGACCTCTGATGGACAGAAAGTTTCCTCTGCCACAGACCGGGCAGCTCCATTTGCCAGGGGAACAGTCCACTGGCATCAGAAAGTCTCGAAATCTTGAGTGATCAGCTAACAGAACAATAACAATGAATCGGTTGAAAAAAAAAAAAAATGAGAAAAATGAAATCAGTCAAGGCCACAATTCCCCAAAAGACTATGCACTGAAGCACACACAGATAGACACCATACACACTGCTAGAGACCAGCGATCATCACTGACTTCCATTGACATCATTGAAGGAAATTCACAGTTCTCAAAAGAAGAAAATTCCAGTGTTTATTTGTGCAGCAGACACCTACAATCCATGACTCAGGCTACTTTATTAATTTATACAGCTGAGAGTAAACAGGAGCAGTTTAGGTTAAGCATCCGGCTAAACGGCACAGCAGCAAAGTCTCTCCTGGAAGCCTAGCCTGAACCCACTAGCTACAGGTCCAATTCTTTCAACCATTATGTTGCCCGCGGCCCCAAGCGGTCTCTAGCATACCCCAGAGACGAGGCCCCAGAGATCCCAACCCCAAGCTGAAGGGTATCAGAGCCTCTAAAATGCGCTGTGTTTGAAACAATTTCTCGTCTTTGATACCGCTAGAAGCTAAACATTTACACAGCAGTAAACACCTTAGCCGAAAGCCAGAATCTTATGAAAACTCACACATTTTTGGTCCATAAATCCACCATGTAGACAACCATAACCTAATTTAAAAAACAGAAGCCGTTTGAGCAGCTGCTTTTGATCTTGTTCTTGCACCTTTTGAGCTTGCATTGCTGGTTTTCTGTACCCACCAAGCTGGGCTTTTACATGAACATGGAGGTCTGGAGTTCACATTTCCATTCGGGTCCATCATTTTCGCAGAAACTTTGATTACATAGCCATTAATGTAAAATGCAAATAGAAAAAGAATCACACAAACAGATATAGCATCAAAAGTAGCACTATAGTAGAGCAGCATTAACTGTCACATAATGCTCTAATAATGAAAGAGGAAGTGCCTTATGGAAAGAAAATATATATACAAAGTTTGATACTTGGTTTTGCAAGGCAATCAAAGAGGTGTAATGCAATCTTCAGGTGTAATCTTCAAGTAATTGATCCCCAGCAGCCTTCCTAACCCAATTAAAGGGATCAGGCAAGATTTGGGCTAGCCCTACCCCATATAAATCTGACTAACTTTGGCTTTTACCATCAGAATGAAGTTGTCACCATGCAGGTTCTAGAGGCACATCAGCCTACGATCAAAACAAATTCCTTATGTCGGTGGAAATCTAAACGCTGCATTCAACAGTAATAACCTCATATCAACGGTCAAGCATAGTGGTAGTATCTTCATGGTTTTGGGGACCTTGGTGTCACTGAATGAACCATGAATTCTCCTCTGTTTCAGAGAATTTTACAGGAGAATGCCATCAGAATTGTTGAAAATCAACCCATTTAAAGATTTGGAATGGTCAAAGATGAACAAAACCCCACTGAGATGTTGTGGCAGGACCTGAAAGGAGCAGTTCATTCTCGAAAACCCTCAAATGTGACTGAGTTGAAGCAGTTCTACAGTTATAGCCAGAGGTTCCTCTGGGATGTGTGGGGTGGGTTGAATGGGGGGTGTAGAGGATGAGGATGAGGATGAGGATGTGAGTTAGGAGAGGGAGGATCAGCAATCAGGAATGCTTGGATTGAGTTTACTTCTGGTGACCATCAGCGGTTTGAGTTTCGGAGTGTAGAGTCGGGCCCCCCTCCTAGAGCGACCAAAGGCTTTTAATATAATCCACAAACTAAAACGGCAATCAGCTCTTTGTAGCACTTCAGTGGCTGTTGGCCTTCATTTCAGACGAACAAAACGGCATAACCATTTAAAATGAAAACTATTGTTGTTTGTGAGTCTGCACCAACTGCGGTTGTTAACTCTGGGCACCGCAGCCTGCAATTATGGCAAAGCACTGCTATGCAGAAGACTCTCCAACGGCGACCACTGCTAACCGTGGAGCAAGTTGGTTAAATCCCTAGACCTAACTGAATGTGGTGCAGAGACAGCTGACATTGCCATTGTTACGCTCTCTGGGGCAGCACGTCAGGGGCTTTACATCACAGTGGGTGGATCACAACTTCTTCCGCCTGTGAATGGAGAAATGGGATGCTCCGCCCCACAGCGGCTTCACTGGCAGATAACTGACTGTATTCCCCACCTCTGGCGTCCCTCTGGTCAAATTTCCCCACACTCCATAGCAGGCATAGGGGGGGAAACGCCGGCAAAAGGAAGGGGCCAGAGCCCATCTCACCGATTCCTGGGATGCCGGAACATGCCAGGATGACGCACGTCCATTCTTTAGCCATAAGTCCATTTATTCACACAGAGTGGTTCAGGACGATTTCACTCTTCAATCGCCGAGCTGACCGCGAACCAAACAAAGTCCCACCTTTTGTGTCTCCACGCTCTGCGCTACTGCCCAGGCGTGTCCGATGGGCCGATAAACATGTACGCTGAGCATCTGCCAAGGTTCTGGCAACACGGACACTCTTGCTCGCTTGCTGTGACCACTGTTCATGGTCCGGGGTGTCTGTAACATCCATAAAACTACCCTGTCTGCCACTACTGGGCGGATCGGTTACAGCCTTACTGGTTCAGATCAAACCGGGGAGGGGGGATCACTTCTTAACCAGAACTTCTGAACTGCTGTTCAAATGTGAAAAGATATCTATCATGTAACCACTTGTTTCTAAAGACATTGGCCTAAACCATTAGTCAAAACCTAAACAATGAATTATTTCCCATATTCAGATTATTTTTATTGTTATAGTGAGACACAGTTTTGAAAAGACTTCATGAAAAAAGGAAAAGAACATGGACAGTTACTTTGTTGAGTCGGCCCAAAGGGAGATGGTGTTCCAACTGCCTGGCAAATTTCATAGTATAAATAAGGGTGAGTGCTGAGAAGTCATACGTTCAACTCTCCACAGTGTACCCATTAACGGAGTGGAAACTATGCCCAAGAACAACTTGTACGAGCGCACGCGTGGTCAGAATTGCTAGAACAAAGTTATCTTTTCCCATGTGGTTGCTTCTGGCTAAAGATGCAATGCTGACGGGTCCTAAACTGAGGAGTTTTCTGCAGCCCTGCTCTCTTTCTTATTGCCTCACATTTCCTGTATATTAGAACGGTTCCGTGCCAGGGTTGCCCTTTCCTAAAGCCTTTACTCAAATGCTGCAGAAATATGTCTAATTGGGCTGCCATCCATTATCAAAGCACATCTGTACAGCATTGAAAAACATTTTTTTTAATGAAATATCCTTACCAAAACTTTTGTTTAATGGAGTGAAATAAATGAAGAAATAAATAAAGTAATTGGAACAGGGACTGTTCTGGGTTCTGTTCTGTGGTCATGTTCTGCACGGGCACTGCTAGGAGCACTGCTACTCACTGCTTTACTGACTCATGTACAAGTGCTGTTAAGGTGTGTCAGGACACAGGTGTAGAGGGAGATACAGAGGGAGGTGGAGGTGTGTATGTATGGTGTTTGTGTGGTTGTCTGTTGTGTGTGGTGGTTGGGTATGTATGCGTGTGTGGTGGTTGGGTATGTGTGTGTTGTGTGTGGTGGTTGGGTATGTGTGTGTGTTTGTGTGTGTGAGAGAGTGAGTGGTGTTTAGCTGTGTGGTGGTTGGGTA
>JAOYSI010072706.1:0-21058 GCA_025775065.1 Hiodon alosoides | reverse complement strand
GCCGAAATAAAGAAAACGCGCACGAAAAAACGACCGCTCCCGATCTTTTCTTGTGGGAATTCCCCGTGGTTGCCACAGTGGCAGGAGAGATAAATACAGTGAGGCCTGGGACTCAGCTGACACCCGGGTTATTTGATCATATTCAAAACAAACTAAAAAAAGCTATACCCTTGGCTGCGTCCTGACTTGAAATAGTATAGCATTAAAAAAATAATAATAAAAATAAAGTGCCATCTAGTTTTTCTGCCATCTAGTCTCCCCTAACCCTAACAATTCAAAGCCCAGTTTATTTTTTAGACTGTAGCCTATTAATGTAAATGATTTGTAGAAAATGTATCTTATGTTTGCAGTTAATAACATTAACAAACTATTCATATATTAGTGTGTGTGTGTGTGTGTGTGTGTGTGTGTGTGTGTTTTATATAAACTATAACAAGTAATATTTAGACCCATTTGGGGCTTGTGAACTTTGTAAGCATCCTTGAATTTACTCTCTTTCCATCTCTCTTAACCAAAGAGGGAATTTACCAAAGAAAAAAAACAAACCCATGGACAGATTCACAGTCCTGTGTGCCTTTTGCCAGAAAAAAACAAATGATGTGCATTTTGCAGAGAGCATACTAAAGCTGTCAAGGAAAGAGGGGCAAAGTGCACCATAATCAGTCATGAATAATCAATTTGTCATCCATAAGTAATTCCAGGCTAAAGTGGCCAAGTAGTATGCAAAGTAGGCACTTTGCATATTGTGTGTGTGATAAATTGGGAAATAAAACTAAAATTTTAAAAACTCAGGGTTCCCGAGTGGCTGAGCCCTATGAACTGGAATTCACAGGTTCAAATCAAGCTTGTGTCATTTGCCAATTGTGCAGGCTATGTAGCCAGCAGATACACAGCACATAGACTGTATGAGTTTGCATGTCCTCACCCAAGATGTATTTGCATGATTGGCTGTAGCTAATTGAGGAGCAAACACAAAATATATTTTCAGATAACAAATAAATGGGAATTACTTAAAAGTTCTCACAGCATTTAAACTTGACAAAAAATGGCAGCTCTTATTGTCTGAAAAAGGGTATCTCTCTTTCGGATAAGTGAGACATGGGCCCATATAATCTGTTGTTACAGGCTGAGAAATCAATCAATTATTGAACTGCTCGAGGAGATCAAAGAAAAAAAAACAGAACCTGCCACCCTCAGTTATCATTTAATACTTACAATTTTTTTATTATTTTACAAATTTTTAAAATACAGCATCTGGCATCTCTAAGGCATTGATAAAGCGCAGCAGTTTCCAATGTTTTGAAAGCCATCTCGTTAGTGAAATTGATAGGGTTAAAGAAAGATTTCTTTATTTTTTATTTGCCTGGCTTCCCTAACTCAGAAGTATATATTATGTAATATTATACTTGCGTTATACTTCACTTGTGAATTTATTGATTCCTTGTTATGCTTATTTTCTTGTCGACACTTACTACTTTGTAGTTATTGGTAAGGCATTATATTTTAAACTGTGACGACAGAACCGTTAATTTCTTAGGCAACCAGCCATAACTAAAATTTTCAAATATTTCACGACCACCTTTATTAGTCTTAATCAATTGAGTATACCAATTTTTTTACAAACTGAATGTGTTCATTTTATTTCTGTTTTAACTCCAGTTTTAAGGGTTTGTCTTTAAGTTCCTTGTTTGGATCCAGTTACATTATTAGTTTATTGAGACACTGTTAACAATCTGTCGAATTGTGCAGCAGGATGTTAACTTACTCAGTATCCCAGATCCGATTAATCAGGCCAGCCTATCAGTGAAATGTCTTTCAAAGTGGAGTCATGACAACAGGGGAAGTGCCATAGCCTATGAAATGTGTGTATAAAAAGTGTGATGTGTCTATCACAAGCTGACCTGAGGGTAGAGCTGCACGCTGCTGTTTGTTTTCATTGGCAAGAAAAGAAAGCGATCATCAGCTTCCAGCTTCCATATAACAGCATAATGCAGCTCCTGCCTTTCCGAGTGTATCGTTGGCCAGCTGGTTTCCCTGGAGCTGCTTCCCGCCTGTTTTCCCACAACGAAACGTATCAGAAAACTTATAATGTTAAGAATTTATTTTAATCTAGCAAGTTAGAGACTCGCTGTATTCCATAACTCACTGTCTTATGAACAGTTTTTAAGTTCTGATATAAGAGTGATGTTCAGTACAAAAATGGAACGAGGCTGGGGGAAATGGACTGAGCATCAGTGTTAATTTGAATTGGATGCATGTTTTTATAGTTTATTTAAAAAAGGTCAACTGTACCAGAACACAGTTAGGAAAGGAATACAGTGAGTCAATGTTACAGGCAAGGCAATACCCATCTCTCTGTCTCTATCCCATGCCATCTTCAAATGGTATTTTAGAGAGCTCCAACACAACATACAACGCATTTCTGTGCTGTGTTCGTTCTTCAAGAAATACTTTCAGACCATGCTTACTCAATAGTTTGTCATCTCCCTAGCAGGAACGGCACTTTCCACATTTTGTAAAGTGGTTTTAAATGAATCAATCACATTTTTTAGCTTCAGTTAGTACATTTACTCGTCAACTAATAAATTAAACGACTAGTCAACGCAAACACTAATATGAACTGAGTACCAATGCAGCTTAGGAGTAATGGCGGTTACATTAAAAAAAAAATGTATATTAATATGGAATCACCAGTTATCACTAGCAACCGCACACATGAGGATGAGGAAATAAGATTAGTCTGCTTCAATCCAATTGCCTTTTAGGCACCCATCTCTTTTACTCTGTGCAGGCTACACAGCGCACATGAGGGGTCAAGCGCTGATTGGTGGACAGGAACGTCTCTCTCTCTACAGCACTGCCAGTCTGCAGGTGCTCAGGTAGCCTGGTTAGCAATGAGATGAGTGAAGCCTTGCTGATTTACACTCACCTCAGCCTGGGCAGCACTCTACTGCCACTGTCCTCTCCCTGTCACAATGAGCAAATGACATGAGCCACACCAGGTGAAATCTAGCCGATAGGGACAAGTCTGCACCCAGGTGAGAGGGACATGTATGTTGGCAGTGTCAAGCTTTCCTTTATCATAAAGAAGTGGGCTTCGATAATTGCACTACCTTTTGCAAATTAACAGAAAATAAAACATTACCAGGATGAGATAGAAATATCACAGTGGGTATACGGTCAGGATGGAAATTTCTGATCATATCAGCTGCTAGTTTTGAACCGTGAGTTTTAATTTAAACAGGCTTAGTGTTTCTTTTACCTTTATGAATACTTCAATAAATGTTACAATTTCACCACTTCATTGTGCTGCATTTCTGCACGAATTTCAGTTGAAAACACTGCATCATAATCACATGTGTTAAATTTGTCACTGATATAATAATATCATATCAGTGATATACTAATGATGCACTAATATCATATCAGTGATATACTAATGATGCACTAATATAATTTCAGTGATATACTAATCATACACTAAAGTAAATCTTCACAATACTCCATTCTATTTTGTATTGTCACCCATTAATTATAGTTATATTATGTTCTGAGTCAAGCTGTCTGGTCTACATAGGCTTTGACAAGTCAGGTCTCAGGTAAGATCTGTGGTAAGCTTACATAATACATTCCAAACATGGAGCTGAACTAGGGATGTTTTTTCTTCTTCATTTATTATTAATTTGGAATCACTGATTTATTTTTCTTTCATTGTAACCCCGCCTCAACTCCCCCCACCCCCCCCCCACCCAAAAGGCACACCGCGCACAACCCCCCCCCAAGCCAAGACAACCACAAAAACTCCCCCACCCCCACCCCCACCTACTTGGCGGAGAGGCATGTCCCCCCTCAATGGCATTGCCAACCTGCAGGTGCCCAGGAGGCCAGCCAATAGGAGAGAGAGAAAACTGGCTGATTTACCTACACCAGCCTAGGCAACACTCTGCCAACACTCTGCCAACTGAGCACATCGAGGCTCTCCCAGTCATAATCAGCAAATTACATCAGCTGGACTCGAACAGGGTTTGTGCTCGGTTGACTGCTTTTACAGACCGAGCCACACCGGCAGCCATATATTTTTAAATAACCAATGAGGTTTAAATGTTGTCCAATACTGCACAATGAGAACTACTGGGGAGAATTCATTGAAACTTCTTATACGTCTAAAATAGCACAGCAGGCCAGTGCACCTATTGGCTTGCACGTTTCACCACTCACCATGAAATTAGTGTTTCCGGACAGACTTTTCGAAAGCGCTGCAAGGCTGACTGTAAGAGCATGGGAACGGAGCAATGCTGAGGAAATGCCGAAGAGCTGCAGAGCAATACGCACATATATTGCAGTTGGCAATGGGCTCTTCATTTGCATAGGGATGTATTATGTATGAGCTTCATTTACACTGTTTGGTAGGCTACAATACATTTATGAATACTAATTTATGTAAAGCAGTTGTATCAACGAACTTAACAAAAATAACATCACAGAGAAATAGTGCTGCAGCACCTATTTTCAGTTTTTCTTTTTCATATCTATTTCCTTTTTATATCTTTAAAAGTGTTTTTAATGTAAATACTAAAATTTCTCTTTTGCCTACTCTGTATTTGTTTTTCAAAAAGACATTATCAAAAGATAGACGGGTCGTAAATAAATTTTATTCAATTTGCATTAACTTTCATGATCAAAAAACATTTCTTACATTATAATCTACATTTATGTAATATATTGACACCCTTATATTTGGTAAACACGAATGAACAAATTCTTCAGATACTTCAAATTCTACAAATTAATTCACTTTCCTTGCCCAATTCAGGAGATACCAGAACGTAACCCAGCAGACACAGGGCACACTCAGGACGCAGGCCAGGAGATACTGGAGCGTAACCCAGTAGACACAGAGCACACCCAAGACACGGGCCAGGAGGTACCAAAGTGTAACCCAGAGCTAGGATCAAGGCAACACGCTGAGCCACCTATCTGACAATAATTTTATTTCTAATGGATGACATCAAGCAAGACAATGTCCTCTGTGTAGGCCCTGTCGTTACTCGCAAGATCACGCCTGTCGTTACTCGCAAGATCATGAATACCATCAGTAAAAAACTTTTCCTTTAATTATCTGGCAGAGGTACAAAAAGGACAAAGAGAAGCCATGGTCAAAAAAGTGTGCAAAAAGGTCATACAGAAATGGGTGTTAACACAATCAGGTACTCAAGCAAAAACGGGTTAAAGCAGTCTAACGCTAGTTTGGCTCAAACAGGCTCCAAACACCCTCCATGTTTTGTCTGACTGAACAAATTCATGTCTGACTGAACAAATCAGCAGCCTTTTGTACTGTGGCTTGCTAAACGATTCCCTCCACCTATACCAATCAAGAACCTGTGGCACGGAATGTCAGGTTGTCAATGTTAAAAGGGGGTGGGACACAGATTCCCTATCCACTGTTTTGCCACACATAATAGAACGATTCAAATATTAAATTATTTCTTTTTTTAAAATGATAGAATAACTTCAGTAAAGTCTGCAGTGCCCATAAATCACAACACCTTGTTAGAGGGCACACAAGTTTCTCCAAGAGAATAATCAATTATTTACTTCACAAATACAAAAAAGTTTTACAGCTGAGACATGAAGATAAGCTGCCAGAATAATATCAATTATAGTTCCAACTGAAAACAGAAAAAAAAGTAAATAAATCAGCAAAACCATGTTTTTTATTTTTATTTTTCATGTATTATTGTTTTAATGTACATAATAAGGGCTTCTACTATACTATAATATTAATATAGTTAATACTTAAATAGTTATATGAAATGGCTGTCAGTCAGGTTTGTTCATTTTTCTAAAGGGGGGATTCCTCTGGGTTTTAGTTATTGCCTGTGCGCCCAATGTAGGGGGCAATGAAAAATATTTAATAAAATACATTTTAAAAAGCCAGAAACAGGCATTTGGAAACGCATAGATATCTCCAGTGGTACAAAATGGAAATGTGTATCTATGGAAGCCAAAGGTAGAGCTGGGGCTGGTCAGCTCCAGGGGACAGAACCTCCTGTGAGACACCTGCTGAGCAAGCCCATATAGCATTTTGTCTGGAGCTACTCTGTCAAAATGCAGTACAATAATCATGTAGACATATATGGAGATATAACGATAAATGACATATCCCTTGAATAAAAGTAATATAGGTTGTGTATACTGAGGTATATTTCCGAATACTGCTCTTTGGTCACATGCATAAAGAATTGCAGGTTCAGAACAGGCCTCAACTGATGCCTCCTCATGTTTTGTTTGTCAATGTTGTCAATGTCTGCAGCCATTATAATAATACATTTTTTAAATCACTGGTTCTGTCTGAGCCATCCGAATATTTTGACACTCTAGTTAAATATTAAATGATATTAAATGTGTGTATTGAATTATGAAATGTTCATTTGACTCCACTGTATCACTGCTAGGCATGGATACAGAGTATGACCAAAGTTTTAGCCATTAAATGGGCACTTGTGTCTAAGTGAACAGAGCTAGTTCTGAGCATTCTCTCCCTTGACACAGGTACAACTTAGGTGAGCTTTTCCTCTTTTCTGCACCACAGCATTATAGGGTGAGTGGAGTAACTGCTATGTTTACTGTGAACAGGTCGCAAAGGTCTTTGAAAATGATGAAAGTCCATGGATTTTAGAGATTTTAGTACTTGAATGTTGTTCTATAAATTGCTATTACCATAGATTTGACCACTTTGGGAAAAATAATATGCCAATTACTAATAACCATTGTATATTCCTCTGTGAGCAATGGCTGTTAGCTGTATAATTGAGGGTTTTCACAGAAGGTCATAAAGCACTGTAAAAAAACCAACTGCAATGCTTTCAGCAAAGGGGAAACAAAAATAAAAAAATAAACTTGAAAACTTGAAATTTTACATATAGTGTCTATGAATCAGTATGAAGTTACATTAATCTATTAATGTATATTTTATAATAAAATAGAAAACGTATCACATTAATGTTACGATTTTCACTACTTTGGGAAAACACAATCTGCAATCTGTTCAGCGCTTTGTGACAAAATGTATTTGTAAAATTGCGCTAGGCTTACAACAAGTATAGTTTGATTGATGGTTCACATTAGCACAAGCTGTATATTTATATAAATAAATCCCAATGCTAAAATATTGTCCGGTCATATGGCACATTAGTGTTCATGGTGAACATCGGTCCAACAGCTAAGAGAGAGGTCAAAATGAGGCTACAAGAATGCAGCAACAGTAAGGTGTTTCTATGGGCTGGTAAGCCACAGAAGTAGATTCCTCCTCGATTCTGCAAGCCAGTCAGAATGATGGTATTATATTGTCTTTAATTGTAAATTGCAATTATATGTAATTCCTTCTGCTTAATTTCTCGAAGACTATTTCAACCTAGTAGTATTTTATAAGACATTATACACTCAGTGGCGAGTTTATTAGGTTCACATGTCTACCACTGGGTTAGACCCCCATTTTCCTCCAGAACAGCCTTAATTCTACAGGGCCTAGATTCTACAAGGTGTTGGAAATGTTCCACAGGGATAGCATATGCTCATCAACAAGCTGTTTTCACCCACACGACTGCGATGGACTGGATGTTTTTTGTTTGTCGCACAATTCACGGCCCAGAGGGGCCATTACAAAAGCCCAGTAGTTCAGCCGATACGACATGAGACACAAATGAGGAAAAAAGGTGTTCATATATGTGAATCAGCGATAGTTGCGATAAATGATAAGTACATATAATTGCGTTTTTAAATCCGACAATAAATTACGCAATTTGCTTCTGTTATTTATTCTCGGCGAATTAATCCCGATCAATGTGCGAAATTAATGATATTAATGATATTTTTTAAGTTCAATAAAAAAAATAAGCTACATGTTCTAGCCACCTGAATTTTCTTAAGCATGGCATCTCTCTATATCTGGTTGGTCATGCTAGCAGAGGTTGGTCATGATAGCAGAGTACAGTGTCACAGTGTAAATGCCATTAGAGTGTCACAGTCCTTTTATGAGAGGCTCTTTAGACCAAGATCATTTATGAGGCACTTATTTCAAAACATTCATATGTCATTTACAGTAAAATGACTTTTACTGTGTATTGTCTCCTCACAGCAGAAGTTCTGAGTACAACTTAACCCCTTTTTCAAGTTTTTATAAGAACATAAAATGATCAAAGAGCTTTAAGTAATTTTTTGGCTTTAGGTAATTGTGTGAAAGACATGACAATGCAGAATGTACTGCTAATTTGTGCACTTCTTTGTTTGAGGACAGGGACAGGAGGAATCACAAGTCTAGATGTGATCCAACTGATTTAAGTTTGTATGTTCACGTTTAACGAGCTGTTAAAATCTTAACCTGAACAACTATTAACCACTTATTTTTATGCATATTTCAAATCTATCTAAATTGAGACAGATTTTAATTAAAGCCCCTAGACAGCAAATCAGTGTCTAATGGAGGTACAGGTGTAGCAACTTAATTTACTCCAAACAGCAGTGAGATACAGTGAAGATAGAAACTTTTTTAATTTTTAAAATTTTAAAGTTACTTGAAAAAAATTGGTTTAAACCTCCAACGTAAAGCAACACTTTAAAATAAAATTTAAAATAAAATTTACAATGCACAGGCAACACAGGAATTCCTTCCACGAAATAGGAGCATTCACACTGTTCTGCAGAGATAGTGGCTGTGGCCACTGTTTCTCCATCAATACACAGCTGCCACTGCATAATCAGTGGAGCAGTGACATGTGTGAAATAGATCATTGCCACTTCATAATAATTTTGTAATACACAGCCATGACAAGCTGGCAAAATGAAACAAATTAAACAAATACCTGTACTGAAAAAAACAAAAACTAATTATCACTTTTATTTTACATGATTCGCAAATACCACTGCCCATTTTGCCCTCTTGTTTATTTGAAATGAAGGGTGAACTTCCACACAGAGCTTGTAAGGACAGGACAGATTTCTACCCTGCGCTTGCCTGAGTGCAGACTGAGCCCTATGAGCTAGAGTTCACTGGTTAGGCACATGTCATTTGCTGACATTTTGTTGGCTGGGGTGGATTTAATTGTCAGGGCTTCTCCCGGCTGTAACGTAAACTCAGACTCGAAGATGATGTTTGAATCCAAGCAGGTATTTATTAAACACTAACACAAACAGAGACAGCAGGTAAGTAACGAAGTAACTGGACTGGACATAAGTGGTGAAAGCTCTCACACGGAATACTGATTCTGATACAGAAGATAAATTTCCTGGAAGTGGAGTGTTTGTGACTACGAACCTTGCATTGCGGCGGCGGGTCCCAGAGTCGCTGAAGATTTCAGTAAGTGAGTCTGTATATGTTGAGTTGAGACCAGACACGGTATGGAAGGAGAGTGAGGAGTTGATTGATGCAATGATAGGTTACAGGTGTGGGTGATCAGTACTCAGGAGAATGAGAGAGTTGAGTGAAATTGGTAGGTGGGTCCGATGGATCCGTGACATTACCCCCACTTCACGGACTGCTCCAGAGGGACGAGCTGCCTGACACGGAGCTGGACGATCAGGATGCGTGTCATGGAAGGTGGTGAATAGGGTTGGATCCAGGATGTCGTCTCGAGGGATCCAAGATCTCTCTTCCGGACCATAACCTTCCCAATCTATGAAGTACTCAAGACGACCCCTGCGGGGTTGGGAGTCCAGAATGTCATGGACGGCGTAGATTGGTCCATCCTCCAAGACAAGCGGTTGGTGGGGGTCGTCAACAGGATCAGGTTCGGAGAGAGAGAGGGGTGGTAAGTTTTCAACAGCGAAACGTGGAAGGTTGGATGTATGCGATATTGGGGAGGAAGTTAGAGCCGGTAAGTGACTGGGTTGATCTGTCTGGGGATTGTGAAAGGACCAATGTAACGGGGAGCTTTTTACAGGGGAGACACCTCCTGACGTCCCTTGTGGATAGCCACACCTTCTGCCCAGGCTGGTAGATGGGAGGAGAAGATCTTCGGGCATCGGTGTGGAGTTTCTGGCGGCGCACTGCCCCTTGCAGGTGGTGGTAAGCTAAATCCCAAACCCTCTCACTTTCTCTGAACCAATGGTCGACTGCTGGAACATCAGATAGTTCGCCGGATCAGGGGAAGAGAGGCGGTTGGTAACTGAGTATGCACTGGAAGGGTGTGAGGTTGGTGGAGGGTTGACAAAGGGAGTTCTGTGCATACTCGGCCCAGGACAGGAAGCGACTCCAGCGGATCTGGCGGCGATGACAGAAGGTTCCAAGGAAACTGATTACCTCCTGAATCTTCCTCTCTGTCTGCCCATTACTCTGTGGATGGTAACCAGATGAGAGGCTGATGGACACTCCCAAGAGAGAGAAGAAGGCTCCCAATGGGGACCATAGTTGGAAGTCTGCAGGGATCCCATAGTTCCGAAACACGTGGTTGAAGAGGGACTCTGCAGTCTCCAGAGCAGTGGGCAGACCCTTGAGGGGGATCAGTTTGCAGGCCTTGGAGAAACAGTCTACAGTTACCAGCACGCAGGTATAACCCTCAGAGGAAGGAAGGTCTGTGATAAAGTCAACCCTTAGATTTGACCAGGATCGGCGAGGAACGGGTAGCGGAAGGAGTTTGTCAGCCGGTAGCTGTCGCGGTGCTCCGGATATAGCACATTCTGGACATCCTTGGATAAACCTTCTGACATCTAAAACCATGTGGGGCCACCAGAACCGTTCCTGGATCTGCGTGAGGGTTCTATTAGTCCCAGGGTGGCCAGTGTCCAAGGAGGAGTATACGGAGTCGATGAGTGAAAGACGTTGAGAGGAGGGTACATAGGTCTTGTTGGTAGGGCAACCCGAAGGAGCTGGTTCTGTGGTGTAGGCTTCGCGGATGCCATCGTCCAGGGACCATTAAATAGGACTAATTACGACATGTGGGGGTAGAATGGTATGCGGTTCCTCAAATCCCTCCTCTGGAGCAAAAAGGCGGGAAAGGGCATTAGCCTTGGAGTTCTTGTCACCTGGACGATAGGAGATGGTAAAGTTAAAGCGAGTGGGCCCATCTCGACTGGCAGGGGTTTAAGCGCCAAGCCTCTCAGAGATACTGAAGGTTTTTATGGTCTGTGAGCACCAGGAATGGATGTTGAGTTCCCTCTAGCCAATGTCGCCACTCCACCAAGGCCAGTTCAATCACCAAAAGATCACGGTTCCTGATGTCATAGTTCTGCTCCGCCTGAGTTTCCTGGAGAAGAAGGCACATGGGTGAAGTACTGGTGGTTTAGCCTGCTGCTGAGACAAGACTGCTCCTACGCCGCTGGTGGAGGCATCTACCTCAACAATAAAGGGTTTATCCGGATCAGGGTGTACAAGGAGTGGAGCGGAGGTGAAGACATCCTTCAGGAGTTGGAAGGCATGTGAGGATTCGGAGTTCCAGGAGAGAGATTTGGGTTTGGATCGGAGAAGTGAGGTCAGCGGAGATGTGAGGGTACTGTAGTTCATGATGAAGCGATAGTAGAAGTTGGAAAATCCTAGGAATCGCTTGATAGTTCCTTGATAGTGGTTGGAGTGGGCCAGGACTGCACCGCTGTTACCTTCCCCTCGCCCATACGAATGCCTTCCAGGCTGATTATGTAGCTAAGGAACTGGAGGGATGTCTGATGGAAAGAACACTTCACCACCTTGAGGTACAGGTGGTATTCCCTCAGCTTTTCCAACACGACCGCCACATGATGACAATGTTCAGTCATGTTCAGAGAGTACACCAGAATGTCATCAATATAGACGAGAACGAAACGTTGAGATACTCTCGGAACACCTCATTCATGAATCCTTGGAACACGGAGGGGGCGTTGACCAGGCCATACGACATCACTCTGTACTCATATAGGCCTTTAGGAGTCACGGAGGCTGTCTTCCACTCGTCTCCCCTCCGTATTTCGAATGAGATTGTAAGCGAAGGTCCAGCTTGGTGAAAACAGTGGCTCCTCTCAACTGTTCGAAGGCAGCTAGGACGAGGGGAAGTGGATACCGGAACTTAACTATGATCCTGTTGAGGGAGCAGTAATCGAGTAATTGAAAGGGCATAGGCCTCCATCCTTCTTAGCCACGAAGAAGAAACTCGAAGTAGCAAGGGAAGTGGAAGGTCGGATGTAACCTTCTGGAGAGTGGAGAGGGGACCTCAGTGAAGGGAAAGGCGGGGACTGCATGGCGGGTAATTCGTCCAGGTAGCTCTTCATCCGGTTGGCTACTCTGATTGAGAATTGAATGAAGTGCTCCAACCCCATTGTGTCGTCGTATGATGAGAGATGCAGCTGTAACTTGGGATCGAGTCCATGGCGTTAGGAGCTATGTAGCGTGGACTCATTCCAGCCACTAGATGCTGCCAGAGTACGGAACTTTAAAGCATAAACAAAGTATGAGAAGTTGCTCAGCAGCTGATGTGTCACCTGCATAACTTCCAAACACCTCCTTAAAGTGCTGAACGAAGCTATCAAGAAACTGCACTACTGGACTTTCCTGTTTCTAGATTGAATGGGCCCATTGAAGTGCTCTTCCAGACAGCAAGGGGATGATATAGGTCACCTTCGACGGCTCAGTGGGGAATCGCTGCGGCTGCATCTCAAGGACGAGCGAACATTGGAGTAGGAAACCACCGCAGTCCTCCTACGATCCTGACGGGCGCTGGATTGACCATGGGACTGGCGGAGTAGACAGGTGATTGCGTAGTGCTGGGAGCGGGTGAAGCAGAGGGATTAACGGGTTGAGCTTATGCACATCGTAGTGTGTCAACCATCTCCTGGATAGGATCCGGACCTGCTGGGTTCATGATTCTTGTCGGTCTGCTCTTCTGTAACATAAACTCAGACTTGAAGATGATGTTTTAACTCAAGAAGGTGTTTATTAAACACGAACACAAACCGAGACAGCAGGTAAGTGATGAAGTAACTGGACTGGGTAGAAGTGGTGAAAGCTCTCACACAGAATACTGACGTTGATAGAGAAGAGTAATTTCCTTGTGGAGTGTTTTGTGACAACGAACCTTGCATTGTGGCGATAAGTCCCGGAGTCGCTGAAGATTTCGGAAAGTGAGTCTGTATATGAAGTTGAGACCAGACACGGAATGGAAGTGGAGTGAGGTTTATAAAGAGGAGTTGATTGATGCAATGATTGGTGTCAGGTGTGGGTGATCAGTACTCAGGAGAATGAGAGAGCTGAGGGAAATTGGTAGGTGGGTCCGAAGGATCAGTGACACCGGCTCATCGCTTGGAAGCATCTCTTATCAGCTTGGCAGAGGGACCTCAGAGAGGAACTTGACTTTCTTCCAATCAGTGCTCATGCAAGCTATGTGGCCTGCAGTGTAGCAAAGAGACTGGTGGCGTAAAGGCGACTAGGATTTGAAGAAACTAATCGTACATCCCTCTCTGTGTGTGGTGGTTGGTAGGAGTCATGGGGATGAGCTGATGTGCATTAGCACAATTGATGATTTCAAATTGGGAAAAAATAAAATAATTTACAATTATTTTCAAGAATTTCAGACCAAAGTGTTCCCTCCTGGTTTAAGTCATACCAAACAGAGAGACCTTTTAGAACTTAAGTTGACCTACAGGGTCAAGCAAAGTGACCCACAGGGTTTGATCGTAAGTCCTTTAGTGCTCAACCTATACATGTTATGACTACACTCCTAAACTTGGGATTAATTTACTAATTAATACTATGTAGACGCCACACAGCTCTATCTGTCCGTGAAGCCAGGCAACGGCCAGCATATTGCCTGGTTTGAATCTAAAGTACATAAAGCACTGGCTGACACTAACTTTTAAATTCCAGGAAAACTAAAATCATCAAATCAGGCTATAATAATAACCATAACAGCATGTAAAATTATTCAATGTGTTTTGATGGCTACTCAGTGCCTCCAAATTTGCTTATCAAAGCCCTTAGTGTAACAATTGACCCAGATCTCTCATCTGAATACCATGTTAAAAATAGCAGAATTTTTAATCTTATAACTTTTTCAAACTGTATCCAGAAAATTTAACTGAAAAAAGAAAAACATATGCATGCTTTTTTCACCTTTAGACTTCACTATTATAATGCCCTTTTTTTAGGCAGCCCACAGACTATGACAAAACGGCTTATAGCTAAAGCAAAAAAACAAAACAAACAAATGTCAACATAACACCTGTCTGAGCATAACTTCACAGGTTACACATAGAGAACTGTGCTGACGTCAAGGTGTTGCTTCTCACTTTTAAGCCACTGAATTGTCTTCTATTTAAAGGACCTCTTAGTCACCAACAATGCTCAGAGAGTGCTTTTCTCACATGAGGCTGGCTATTTGACTATCCCAAGAGTAGCAAAAGCTAAATATTATGGTAGTCTTTTCATACAGAGCCACTGTAATTCAATGTAATGGGTAGCCACATTTTGCCGGGGAATCAGACTCAATCTGAACATTTAAAACCAAACTAAAAAGTTTGTTCTTTCCCCATCTTGGGTGCTGAACTGGAGGGTAGCATTTGGAATCTTCAGGTGCAAAAAGCTTTCCTTGCAGTTGCCTCTCTAAAGGTAGGATCATCCCTGTTGGTCTGGCTGTGGTCTTATGAGGTGGCAAAGACTATAGCCATCATAGCTATATTAATTTTCCTTGCATCTCACCACTTTTTTTCGCTTTTGCATGCTGTCATAATTCATTCCTGCTGAGGCTACATTACTGTCGTACAACACTAAACAAAGAATGAATCTACTCTACCTCCCCTTGCTTGTCAGCTTCTAACCAGATTCTGCTTTTATTTTTTCTCCCCCTCTCCCTGGCATGGGAGAAGTAAGTTGAGGCCAAGCTGAGGGGTATCATCTTCAGTATAGTCGTGGCAGCGAAACCACCTGTAACTAACTGTTGGCTACCACTCCAACCTTCACTGATTTCTTTATTATTCAGTGTTATTCTATATGTGCCAACTATTATGTAATTTTCTCGGCATTCTCTTGACTGCCTCTGGGGTCAGGGAATCATTTTCCAGCTGCACCTATTTGGCACTTGGTTTTGTGTTTTTTTGATCCTCTCTGGCAAATGTTATCTGTTCAGCGCTTTGTGACAAAAGTAAAATATAAAAAGCGCTATTACAAATAAAATTGATTGATTAAAAACGTTTAAGTACTGTATACTATGCTATAAATGTTCTAGTTGGCATCGCAAGCAAGTTAATATCTGCAAAATTATTATAACCACCCTAATTCATACTGTACTCTCAGTGTATAAGATACAGTTTCTCAATTTGCTACCTAGTTATCAGTAATCAAAGCAAAAATTACACATATTCCATCTTGTGTTGTTCTGATGCTATTTCTACAAAATAATACTCACCAGGTTTTTCGTCTTTTGAAAGAGAGATGCACTTTTATTACATGGCCGGATATATCATTTCTGGTTCCACTCATAGAAATAGAGAAAATGACTGCCATGATAGCATGCTTGAAGGCAACATCAATTACAGTAGCACAACATGAAGTTCAGCTATACCACCCATAATGGGTATAGCAATTTTCCATTCACCTCACAAGGAGAATGCAATCTGTTTGGGCAATATGAGTACTTCTCCAAACCTGCAACATCCCCCATTTATGTATTTAATGAAGACATGGTAGTAAACATATTTAACTGTTTTACTGCATATATAACAGTTCACATCTATAACAATTCAATATTGTACTATCCTAGGTTTCTCTCTCTAAAAAAATGTATTACTGTGACTAAACATCTCTTAGTTGGCAGCATGTCTTCATCACAGTAAGTTTAACAATCTATCACTTGAAATTGAACAATTTTAAATGTTAACTTCCTGAATACAGGTTGTTCCAGAATATATTGGCTTTGGGGTTGCAACTATGGTGACAGTAAATTCTAAGTTTTGTATGTTTTCCTATAAGCCCTTTATCAACTTTTTGTGTGAATGTCCAGTAAAATTAGACGAAATGTTAAATCTACGGACCCTGTGAAGGAATATAATTTATTTTCTGACTGCACACGTGCCAACGTCTGGATCTCATTGACAAAGGGAAGGACAGGGGAGAAGAAAAACAACACTGAGGGCTCAATGGGTGAGTGCTTGGTTCCAGCATTGAAAGGCTTTGGTGGGTCCAAAAGTAAAAGCTTTGATGGGTCCAACAAAGAAGGGCCCACGTGGGTCAAACATTGAATGGCCCTGGAGGGTCCAACAGTGAAGAGCCCTAGTGGGAGCCTCAGAGCCTTATAAGACAAGTCAGACACCAATTTTTACTTAATGATGCTGGCCGATCATCCTTATCCAATGTCAAGATATGTTCTTTCAAAATGACAATGCCCCTGTCCACAAAGCACGATATGTCACCAAATAATAGATAATCTATATGTCACAGTCACCAGATGTGAACCCAACTGTGCATTAATGGGATGTTCCGGATTGACGCCAGGGACAGTTTACCATCCATCAACTAGGCATGAATTGAGCTTCTTCAGAATTAAAGGCACCGGTCTATCTCAGGGAGCACAAAGGCTGTCCTGGCACAGCACACAGGCCACACAGGCCTGTTAAGGGACTTTACATTTTCCATTTATTTGTCAAAATAACACAAATGTGAATTACTGAGTGTAAAATCTGTAAGAAATATGAAACCACCATCACACAGACAATAAAATTACACAGAGAAAGCATCTTTACCATAAGGTGAACCTTAATCCTACAAGCTATGGAAGTTTGTGGCGCTACCACTGACCTGTTGTTTCAAATTTTTGTTATAGTAAATAGTTCTCTTGTCTCTTGGCACCACCTTTTGTTCCATTTCCCCCCTTCAGTTAATCAGTTTCTAAATTTGTCTTATGGTTCAGTTTCACTTCAGATAGCAGAAGCCTTTACACATGTCTGGATCTAGGGGGCGTGGCTTTTATCCTCACTAGTAATACAAAATAAAATAAAAAACACATATTGCATATTGTGAGCAAAAAAAGTACAATGAAACATTGAATACCTTCTTCTGCCTTGTTCTATTTTTAACAATAAAACCTTTGCTTCCTGGTTTTATATCATCACTTCAGCAATCATAGTGCAAATGGTCTTAGTCCATATGATGTGTTATGGATGGTTAAGTGCACTCAGCCTTCAGCCACACTACATAGAATCTTTGAAATTCACGTATACATTATATACTTTTGACAACAAAATTGTTTGTCAGGGAAGGTGACGTAGATGCGAAGAAAAAAACATCATAAAGCTGGCAAAGCATTGTAGAGAGGGTAAGAGGATCCCATAGACAGATTAAGGGGATAGGTCTTTTGCCTGCTACTTGTGGACCAGTATGAGGGCTGCTTGAAGAATCATGAAACTATACTCCTGCTTGACAAAACCTACAGATCCTGGACTTAATTTGTGTAAAGGGCCAGTGAATTTTTTCGGTCCTGGTCATTCTGTTTTCTCCCTTAACCACTGAACACAGCTTCCCGAGTGGAGATAAAGCCACAGAAAGTTGATTAGGTTGCTGCTAGATAAATTGCAAGAGGCTATGGTTAAGATGTTTGTACTTTTCTACTGGGTTAAAAAGGGTTTGATTAGAACGGGATCCTAGAACACAAATTCAGAGTGAGGCGAGGCAGAGGTCAAAACAATGTTAATTGAAATAAAATTAAACATAACAAAAACAGCAATTCTCATGGGGAATGTAGTGTCGCCCATTACACAACTCACAATACAACAACATTTATATCTAGCAAATAATGTAGTGGTTAACAGGATGTACTATATATCTTTAGCATTTACAATGTAATGAAGAAAGACAATGACTTGCTTAAATGATAAAAACGACAATGCACTGATGCACTAGCCTTTGGTAAACCTGGTAGGTTGAGGGCTCCAGATTTTAAGTCAGCAGGGCCAGCAAGAGGCCAGAACCACAGCCTGGGTACATTTGAGCTTTTTAAGAGTGTGTCCAGTAGCAATGGTTAAGATTAATTACACATTAGAATAAATCTCACACATTTTTTCATTAAAAGGTAAACGTAAAAGTGCACTTTACCAATTCTACACAATTTACAATAAAAAGCAATATATTTGCACTTCATTGCGTAATCAAGGCCTCACATAATTAAGTATTTCGCTAGTACATGTGTTATTCAAATGCTTCTGTGGCAATGGAGATCCAATTCATCTTACTTTTCCTACACCCACATTAAATAACCGCTGGATACGATAACTCTTACAGAAAAATAAAATGGATACCTTATTAATCCCCAAATGGAAATCAGTTTGCCAACATAGCCAAAAAATACACAAAAAATAAAAGAACAAATTATGAACTTAATTACCAATAATACTAATAACACAGGAATAGATAAATGATAAACGTGTAGCAGGTTAAAACTGCTTGTAAAAGCACCAAATTTGCAGGCCGATGGCAGTGAGTATTTGTTATAACTCTCAGTGGAACAGCTGGGAACACTGAAACAACCACTGAAGGAGCTCTTCCTGCTCAGGATGGCTGGGTGGAAAGCGTGCCGGCCATTTCATAGGAATGCCCTGGTTTTCCTCTCTATTCTTAGCTGTACTGTGACCTCCATAGAGCCAAGGGTCACTCCAACAACTGAGCTAGCCTTCTTGATGAGTTTGTTCAGCCTCTTGGAGTTCTTATTTAAGAAAGAGTGTTTAGGGTGTAAAGCTGACTTTTATGTCACAAGTTGGGGGGAGAGGAGTGGTTTAGTTTGACGGGCATCAGAGCTTCCTCGGTATCCTGGAGTCAGTCAGGTGGGAGAGTGAGAGCAGGTTGAGAGTAGGGTGTGTGCTTCGCCTTTGGTATTTGTTCTCCGTTTCTGATCATTCCACCCTCTCTATGAAAATGTATTGTTTCAACTCAGGCATCTCTTGCCGTAAGATAAGGTGGCCCAAGCCAGACAGTGTCAGGTGTCGGGTGTCGGGGGGTTGGCAGGTCCAGTGGAATCGTAGCACCTAATGGAGAGCTAGGGTGGACTTACTTTAGTCATCTTATGAGTCTTGTGGTTATTAACTGCTATCCCTGAACCTCTGTCTTCCTGTGATTTGTGGTGTGGTTAGTGAGTGGATCCTTAGAACCAGTAGGTCACATAAGAAATTCTAAGTAAAGTAAGTTAATGTATCAAAAAATAATAATAATACTTGGGAGAATTCGGTAGGTTTTCCAAAAAAGAAGCGCACCAGCTGTTCACTTTTACCCCTACTGACATTGCACAGATTTTTAGATCACACGGCTCTAGATCAGTATTGAGAGATGTAATTAACCTGGCTGTTTACTTTGGCTACATGCATACAGGTTGAGGGTGTCAACTAAATAAATAATTTCAATGTTTTTTTTTTTTTTTTTAAACAAAAACAAACAAAGCGATTCCATTGAACATAGTACCAATGAATACAAACCAACATTGATAGCTCTAAAACAATGATAGAGAAAATAAAAAAATGAAAAAATAAAATAAAACAAATTAAAACAAATTAATTTCGTTAAAACCCAAAGGGGGTGGGACCTAAAATAAGAGACTCTGCCCAACCTCGTAGAATTGACTTTTTAGCTGTTGTTAGTCCTGCCAACAAGAGCTGTTGTGTCTGAAGACTAATATTCATTTGGGAGTCATCACTGAGAAGGACCAGTCAGGGACTCGGAGGCACTTTCACACCAATCACATTAGAAAGCACAGTGAAGATATGTAAAAGTTAAGGCTACACCCTGAGTGCATTTATGGTAGAGAGGATCTGAAAAGATCTTCATCTGAAGTCATCGGTATTGTGCAGCATTTATTCTTTGTGCTAGTTTAAGGTACATTTTTAATATCAATGTTTTTGTTACTACTGAAATGCCTTTCAGCAGACAGCCCACGCATGGTGCCTAAATCTCAACAAAGACCTGCTGATGAAATCAGCACAGAGCAGGATCCTAACATATTACTTCTCACATGTAAGGCTTTCATATTTAAAAGTCCTCCCAATACCACACAATCCCCAGAGATTACTTCACTCACAAAAGGCTGGTTATTTGACTCTCCCAAAAGTAACAAAAACTTAATCTAGTTGTTGAGACATCTCATACAGAGTCCCTCTACTATGGAATAGCCTACCTGATTTAGTCTGAGAAACAGACACGGTATTAAATCCTGTGGTCCAGATGGAAAGATGTGCACTGAAGTCCCCCTTGGCAATCTCAAGGATTGAAGATAAGCCTCATTTCCCATAACTGATGTCTATCCCTCCAACCATCTACACAAGCAACCAAATCATTGTTGTCTCAGTGGATTTGTTCAACTGTAATTTTTTTTGTACACAAACACCATGTCCAGAAATTAAATTGCAAATTCCTTACAGAGACCAGATCTTGATCTAAATTCTAACAATAGATAAAGAGAACCTGACTTAAGAAATAACACATACACACAAAAATACTTTATTTATTAAGAAAAACTGTCTAAAAAAGTATGTGAACCTTCAGATTCAGTGAAAGCACCCTTCGAACAGAAATTACGGCAACCAAATGTTTCCTGTAACTGGTGATCACTCGAGAAAATTGGCTTGGAGGACTTTTAGACCATTCCTCCTTACAGATCTGCCCCAATTCAGTGATATTTCTGGGATTTCTTGCATGCTCGCTTCAGGACAAGCCACAACATTCTAATTGTGTTAAGGTCTGAACAGCCATTCTGCTGTCGATTTGTAAAGCTGAGTTAGAGGGAGGGGCAAGCTAAATCAAGTTTCATGGGTAACTTAATAAAGGAAGGAGACTATTTCTAGAAGCGGCAAATTTATTTTTCAGACACTCTGTACTCTATAACAGGGGTGCATATTACAATTTTCTTGAACTACTTTGTGTTCAGTCACATGCACAGAACCACATCTTTCATTTGCTTCATCCAATTTTACTGGTCAGAATTTTTTTGTGACGCCTTAGGTGCTTGGGTGCCATTTCACAGCACTCCTCTAATTGTGTTTTCCAAGCAACTTGCAAGCACGGTGAGGCGCTTCTCTCTCTCTCTCTCTCTCTCTCTCCCTCTCTCTCTCTCTCTCTCTCTCTCTC
>JAOYSI010072705.1:0-21061 GCA_025775065.1 Hiodon alosoides | reverse complement strand
GGACACCACGGCTTTTGTTGTGTTTACATAATAAAAGTCTTAATTTCCTGAAGATCCAAGTCTCCGTCTCCTAACCAGTTTTTTACAGAAAAGTTTGGAAACAATCATTGTCCGTCGAATTGGGAACCACAACAGGATCCTCCACTGAATGGACCAAAAAGGCATACAAATTCAAATGTAATAGATTGCCCAATCCAACAACCCAGTGTAAGGGGAAAATGTTTAGCTATGTTTTATTGTGTTTTATTATTTTCTCTTGAAAATATGTGGTGTTTATAGTGTTTTGTGGAACTATTGTGTTTTATTCTCTGTTGAAGATTCTACCTCAGTTTCAATGCAACAGTGTCAAAAGTTCAACAAGGTTCTGTGGCCCATCCTGTTGCATCCTCAACCATGCATGTCCACCTTCAGTATTGCATGGTATTTTCTGGCCTCCCTCCTTTAATATATGGCCCAGTAAGTGCAGGACAGGGCAGCCCTGATGGGTCACCCACTACCACAATCACTCAGACATTTCTTATCAGCAGAATGTAAACAATGATCTGTAGAGGCAACAAGAGGCTTACTGCTCCTATCTAGGTTGTCAGGGTAGGAAAACACAGATATTGTGAACTTCATACAAGTATTGTGTGTCTTGTTGTTAAACTGTGATAAAAGGTCAAACCTGATAGTGCCAGCCAACCCCCATATTTAAGGTATCACATGGGGATTGAGAAGATAAAAATGTACACACTTTGATGTCATAAAATGTTATGATTGTCCATGCAAAGACAGAACTCCTTTAGCTGTTCCTAAGAGGGCTGACAAACACTTCTCTGGAGCTCAAAAAATATCAGTTCTATTGGAAAATCTCACCTGATAGAACTTTTCATAATTGTTAGTGCTATTCATGTTTTTTTTTTCTTTTCAGAAATATCCCTGACACCAGTTTGCAGAGATATTACTGATATCCCCATTGAATGGAGCTCATGTTCACGTTAGCCCAATCCAACAATACAAATCCCCAAGCCCAATCCTAACCCTAATAGACAGCCTGTTATATGTACATAGAAGTAATTTTGGGGGGTGAATGTAGCAAATTTTGCAAGAAAATAACTACTACCTCTTCTAATGGTTTCGCTAAAAACACTTCCCACACAATTTGCTCTTGCTAAACAGTCTGGATAGTTGGACTGGGCTAACGTGAAAGTTATTTCTTATTTCTAGTCTTTGAATGGGGATATCTGTACAATCTCAGCAAACTCGGTTGCTGGATTTGGCCATCTATTCAATCATTTGAATGGGCAATTTTTACGCCATATTGTACATTCAATGGATTAGGTGCACCTCAAGAAACTTAAATAATATGTACAAGAAAATGTACTCTATGAAGTTGCGACTTCATAGAGCTAGCCAGCTAGCCATCAGCTTTAGACTATGCAAAGACATAGAACTATTAAAACTATTAAATGCATACATTTTTTTTTTTTTAAATACACTAATTTGCTTATAAATGTCCACCAATTATGGAATGAGAATCTTGAGGAGTTTTGATCCTCTTAGGAGGGAGTTATGGGCTGGATCAATGAAAAACCTTAAGGACTATAATGCAACTAACATATTATGCCCTAATAAAACATAAACTGATACAATGGAAAATAATGCTCATTGTTTATTATTAATTTATTTTATTCTAAAGCACTTTAAAATATATACTTGTATATTGATTAGACATTAATTTCCAAGACACATTGTTTGGACCCAATGAGTCAAATAAAATCATTTTCCAGATTGGAGAAAAAGATGATCAGCCTAAACAGTAATACAGTGTAATACCCACATGGGTGTAGTTGACCATGCAGATATGATGGCTGCACTTTATTCCTCCTACAAAGTCTCACAGGTGGTATGGACAATATTGGTACCTGTCCATATTTTGGCAGATGATTGCAAAAACAGTTACAGTGACATAAAAGTCTTCATATTAGCTGTTGCAAATACTCTTATTCTCACTTGAAACACAAAGATGGGAGGCCATCTAAAAGTAGTGAGCCTTTCGTGTGAGTGAAACTAAACACCCTATGAACCCAAGACCTGCATTCACAAGAAAGAGAAGGTGCGGGATGTATACCTATGGGAAAACGACATTCTGTTGTGAAAAATGTGCATCATTACCGATGCATCATTACTAGCAAAACTATACGTAATTGCTTCCGCAGCTTCCATGATAAATAAACTTAAATCAATAAATAATTAAATCAAATAATTATTAAAAAAAACTAAAATCTAAAAATAATAATATCAAGGAATTAACTGCCGAATTAAAATCTCCCACTTTTTATTTATCAATACATTTTTTTTTCCTTCTCATGTTTCTGTGCTCCAACTTCCAGTCAAGTTGTCACTGTTGTACTTTAGGACCCAGTGGTTCGAAGGGACAAGGGGAGGAGTATCCAATGATTGACATGATTTCAGAGAGCAGACAACAACTATCGACAACAGTGGTGACACGAAGCTTCACTGGTTATTACAAATATACCGTACAAAACGTTCCCGTCAATTCCGCGAGAGGAAAGAGCAAAGAAAACAAACAAAGGTTTTTTTTTACTATCAATTTTCGCTTAACTGTCATTCCTGCAGAGTTTATCATGTTTAAAATGAAGCTGCCCACGAGAACGGCGGAGGGAGGAGGAGACGAAACGGCAGAGGACGAGCAGGAACGAACTGACTCCAATTTCCATATTCCCTGTTCGGTTACTCTTACGGATTCTAACAAAATAGATGATTCTCGGGGAGGATTGAGGTGCCCTTTTCAGTTGGACAAGGACACCGTGTTTGAATGGTTTGGTTTACATCTTAATCCAGCCAAGCGAACTGAGTTTATGTGCGGACTGCTTCATATGTGCCAGCCGCTGGAGCTCCGCTTTTTGGGCTCATGTCTGGAGGACATAGCGCGTAAAGATTTCCACGTCCTCCGGGACTTTGAAATAAGGGCGAATAGTCCGAATGATCTGGGTATTCTGACGGACATCACCGATCCCGTTGTGAGGTCAAAACTGCTTGTATGCCTTTCTCTCCTGAGGTCTGAAAACAGCGAATGTGCTGGAATACTATTTCGTATATTGAGTCATCATGTGGATCCCGCCTTGTACTTCAAAAACTATGGCTTCCCCGTGTCTTCCTGTAGGGACCTTCAGAATTTACAATCCCATCCCTCTTATGAGAATGGAGATGAGTTTGGGAAATCGGCAAAGCGTTTTGGGCCTCCTTCGGATTTTGGAGCCGGACCCTTGGAACAGTTGGCGTTGCTTTTTACCATGGCTTCCTTGCACCCGGCATTCCATTTTCACCAAAGAGAGACTGTCAGGGTCCTGCTGGATAAAGTGGCGGTAGCCCTCGAGGAAGAGGGCCATCACTACCGACACAGTTACAGCACACTGGTAATAAATTGGCTGGCCACTTATTTTACTTTCGTGTATTTTTATTGGGTTTATGACGGAGTTTAAGTTACTGTTACAGTATTAGCGCTAGCATCAGGAACAGTCAAAACTACTGTCAGTACCACTACTTAGCAGTAGTTTACTTTAGATATATACTGCGAGTTGTAGCTAATAAGTGAGTATTGGATTGTAAATTAAGTCTAAGTTAGTTTTATCACAAAGCCAGATGACTTAATGAAAACGACACGCTTTGTATTGAGTTTATGAGCATAGTTTGAGTTATTAGAGCTCTCTGGTCAGTAAAGCTTCTAACGTTAGTCAATCATCCCTTTACCGATCCGTTAGCTATATTTGCTAACAGGCTAATCCGAGTTGACATCAGATTAGTGCTACGATGTATTTCTGAATTGTATTTGAAGGATTTGGAGATCTGTTGCATCTCATTCAAATGAAAAAAACTGACAAGCTTCTTTGGGACAGGAGAAACCCCCTTTTCTAATTGTGGTATTGGCTAGCTAGCTACTAACAGGTCAAATCGAAAGGAATGTAATTTTGCGAGCTGTCAAGAGTAATTCTGACAATGTAATTTAAGGTTTTTCGAATACAGCTTTAAAGTTTTTTGAACACAAATGTGCAAAACTGTGATCGTAGATTTGTATATGTATTTGCAGTGTCCCTGCATAATTCATCGGTTTATGCTGCAAATATTTTTCAGGTGATGTGGAACCATTTGCACTGGTTATTGGATACTGGGTGATGATTTTTCTATAATGCAAGTTATAAATTCTAGTATTTTTTGTTTAAATACTATTTTACCAGATTGAGAATGCGTGGCGCGTGATTTAGTATCATCGCCCTAATTGGTGGTATCAGAGAATTAAGAGTAGCCCCTCTAAGTCTTCAGCCTTCACAGACTCAATCATGGTAATCTGGATAGGTCAGAGTGGGCGTTGTCTGGTTAGGCTGGGGAATGTCCTTAGCCATTTTTGTATGGATATAAATATAGATGTGATATAAATATAGATTTATTAAAATACGTATATTAATTGCGTCTGTAAAGGACCGAAATAAGGTTGTTTGTTTTTATGTTAGGGGGATAGTCGTATGAAGCTGACGTGAGCTGTTGGTTTGACAAGGGAAAATCATTTAACGCTTCACACGAGAACCGATTTAGGGGGTTTCGTATTACAAGTTATTCGTAGCTGAAAGTATTTGTTAGGCAATAATTCAGAAGTTTGGTTTTTTGACGCCTGTTATTTTTACTTTCATGCAATTTTGTTAAATCATAGAAGCCTCTATGATTTAATAATCAAAATAAAGAGCAGCCTAGACCTTTTTTTTTGGTATTATCCACAGTCATTATACAAACAATCATTTCTTGATGGAGCAATTGAGCTGCTATCTTCTTCTGGTCACTAGCATTTTATGTTGGTTTATTTAATAAATGCATTTATCAAATTATACTGATATATCATGAGAAAGGGTATCTAGTCTGTGAATGGGATGAAAAATAAAGTGAAAAATAAACAGTGGTTGCATAATGAATCTGGTTGTTATGCTGCCCCTGTTTGTATGACAGTTAGTTCCTTTGAAATGTTTTCAAGTTAAATTTTGAAGGTGTAAGTTACTACGTTGTTTCAGGATAGCTGTGTGAGATTTTTGTCTTACTTGCCTTCTATCAGTAGGTGTATCACTTAAATATATTATCAGTTTCTCACACTGAATTGAAGTGTTCCATCCACTCTCAATAAAAATGCATGAGAATTGTACCTCATGTTGAAGGAAAGAGTCTATATGCATCTGTTGAAGTTATTGTGTTCATTAGTGTTTTGGAATGCTGTGCTTTAATTAATAAAGAAAAAATATCTACTATTTATAAAATACCTAATATCTACTTCTGTTATGGAAAGTACAAAACTTTCTAAGTTAGTTAAAATTTTAAATAGATATTGATACTAGCCGTTAAATAACATGGTTTGATATCATCAGAAATGGTGATGATGGAGACCATTGGTATGACATGATAAATTGTAATGTCTTCAATTTACAAGCCTTCGGATCATGGTGGCCTCTAAATTTACTACTCTTAAATGCTCATGCATAATCCCAATGAGCTAATTGAATTTGCTCTCAAAAATGTTTTTTCAGCTTAAAAAAATGTAGACATCTATCCAACTTTATTTGTGAATGTTTTGTAAAGAGGCCATTTCAGATATTCTTGTGCTATATTTTCCATCTACAGTAAATGGATAGACACAAGACCAGGAGTATACTGTATGGATTGCTAAAATGTTTCTGCTGTGCTTGACACACAGCACACGTAATAAAAAAGAACTGCAGAGGATATATTTATGCCCCCTTACTGTTCATGTAGGTGGAACATCTATGTAGGTAAATGTTCCTAGTATGCATATTTACATCTGGTATTGCAAAATATATATCAACAACGCTAATTTTATGCTGGTTAAGATCCTAAAAATAGATTTTAATTTAACATTTTAGGACTGTATTAGTTGGAACTATAAAAAGTTAGGGTAGAGTAAAATGCCACTTGGATCCTTTCATTAAGTACAGATGTGATGGATTATGAACTATATTTTATGAACTCCAGAGGAAATGGTTAGGCAGCAGGTGGTGTGATGGTAGAGACAATTGAATTGTAGCAGAAAGTTTACAAATTAAAATCTACTGAGGGCCACTGCTGGTGTATCCTTTGGGTGTAGACTACACCGTGTAGTACATGTATTAATTAAAGATTCGGCTTCACAGTTAGTGAATATGGAGGTGAAACCTGCACAAGAAGATGCAACAGCAATTATCGTACATTTGAAATACGCTAGTTAGGTTGTGATATTCAAAGTGATGAGAATGCCACATCCCTTACAGTATCATCAGTCATCATAACTTCCCAACGTCTTTGTGTGCATTTTGTTAAATGTAAGAATACGATAAGCTTAACATAAAAGTTACCAGTAAGCCAGCTTTGCAAGACTTGGACATGACGAGACGAGCAATAATATATATCCTTGGCGCATCCATGAATACAACCTGTCATGGGGTGGTTAGCCTAATTGCCATTTCAGACCTTATAAAGGCTACTGTTGAAGCAAGTCCCCAAATACACAGCACATTTTATAGCCTAGCATTCATGAAGAAATGTGTATTGTGCCAGTCACAGATCTTCTGGCACACATCCTGCATCCCTGTTTTGGCAACGGGATGAGTTTACAGCAGCATGAGGGCCAATTTGGACCGCCTGAAGCTGATTGTTCCTGGGATGTTGAAGGGGCTTTCTACTCCTCGCTCATAGTTTTGTTTTGCCTGATCACAGACAAAGGTGGAATGCTTAGGGCTGTTTTATGCAGTGTGGTCTAATTGTCATGACACCAGATCTAACTGTCAGACTATCAAAAATTTAATTGGCCAAAGAAACCAGTTTACCATCAATTTTCTTGAAAATCCCCTAACTCTGAAGCAGCTGTTGTGTCTTCTTTATGCATAAGTATTAAATTTGTATTAAATTATATTTTATATTAAATATAATATTGACAATATTTAAATTAGTTGTGGTATCAATATAGAATCATGAGCAATATAAATCAGGTTTTGAATTGTACCGCGTATAAAACCTATCCTCCTAATAGAAATGAAACATGCACTTGGTGCACGTGGTTTTGTGAAAAGTGGAATATTAGATGGGTCATCTCATATTGAGAGCTTCTTGTGCTCTAGTGGTTGGTTTCCCTTTCTCTCTTCTTTGTAATTTAACCCAATGGTCTAATTTCTGGAGTTAAAATTACTTCCATACACAACTCTATTTTGTCTGAACTGAAAACCACTAATTGAGATGAAGTAAATCTGTAACATATTGTATTCATTTTGGAGTTGGGGATGATGTACTGTAACTGTTTAGTCTCTGTGATGGTTCGTTTTGATTGAAGTCCAGCTTTGCTTTTAAAAACTCATGAGCCTAAGTTACTTTATGACTTTATTATTTCTGTTAAACCTAGTCAAAATGACGCAGCAACAAATTTTGCTGAAAGCACTAGTGCGATTTATAAAATTTGTTATGTATATAATATTTTAAAATCCCACCAGAAGTAAAGTTGTGCCCTCTGTTGCCACAGAAACTGAAAAGTGTGTCTTACCCTAAATACATTTTAAATACCTGCCAATCGTCCACATTCATCTTGTTCTCTTTCTGGCACCGAGACAGTTAGTTCACAATTTTTATTAGGGTACTGGATAAAAGCCAGTTAGAAAAATCATTACTGTCCAAGCTAACAACATCGTACCAGCTTTTTCTTTTCTTTTCTTTTATTTCATTGTTAGTTGGTATAGGTGCTGCATTAGTAGAAACCCTCTAAATGGGTAATGTAATATGAAATTACATTTGAGATCTTGTCATCTTCAGATTTTACTGAGACTGTGGAAGCTTTAAATTCTGGGTTGGCGTAATTTGTGCCTTGTGGTCAAAATTTGTTGTACTTTTAGCTTTGAGAACGATGTTCCATTAAATTTGGTAAACCAAAAAATTGTCCCTTCCGAAGGCACATATATTTTATCAATGGTCACTCCCAGGACACTTAATTAAATCCTGAGTTATGAATCGTTAGTCAGTATAAATTAACTGCTGTTCTTGAAATGTAAAGGTTGTTGGTACTCAAAATGCCTGCTTTAGTGATTCAACTTCTCCCATCTTGTTTTTTATCCCCCCAAGGTTCCAAACATGGATTACCTCTCGCCTAGCAATGAGACCAGCCTGAATGACAAAGCACAGTCGCACCACAACAACCAGTCCCCTCCCAGGAAAGCGCAGTGGGAAGGTAAGGTCCTGGTTTGTGCACAAAATTGTTACTCTAATGTTACTATAAATTACATTTGCTTACTTTTACCACTTCTACAGCTTATATGTGAAGCACTGCAGACTGAGGAAATTTCCCAAGTGCAGTAGTCAAGTGTAGAACAGTAGATGCCTTCCTTTGATTTTAACCATGGACCCCCCATAACTGTCCAATGACTTAACCCCTATGCCAGACGTTTTATGCCACCCACTGCCCCCTTTTTACTGATATTTAGTGTCAGCTACAAGATGTTTGTAAATAAAATACCAAGCTTATATTTTATATAATCAAAAAAAAGAGGCTTATATAGTGTATTAAAACAAAAACAAGGTGTTTTGAACACATGAATAAGGATGCTTTCTCTTTGTTTATGGTATCCAGCTGTATACATTGAGAAGATTGTGCTGAAGGGGATCTCGAGGAGTAAGACTGATAGAGAATACAATTTTGAGGTACGTTCAGTTTCCTTTGAAAAAGCATATGCATTAGAATGTCATCCTCAGCGCATGTATAGTAATAATTTTAAATGTGATGATACAACAATGCCATTAGGTATTGCCACCATCCTGCCATTGAGGGGTCAAACATAAACAGTCTGGAACCCGAGTTTTTATTGCCACGGTCCTGGGAAAAGTAGATGTTTTTGTTTGAAGCATCAGCAACAAAGTCTTGAGGTCAGACAGTGAGCAGCTAAACAACCTCAGAAATATTTTGATAATCCACTATATATTTGTTTAACCATATATTTATATTCTCCCCTAATACTGTGGGGTGGGGTAGAATGACACTGCCTTCCTGGTAAACATCCAGGAGTCTTTGGGGTTTCCCCGGCCCAAGACGGTGGGCGGCAGAAAGAGAGAGCGTGGCCACGTGCCAAGCAGGCGGAACATTGCTCGACAGTATCTTAGGCGAGCCTAAGAGAGTAGCCACACGGAGTAGTTTTCTCCTACGTGAGAAAACACGGTGTCTGAGATCCCTTGGCACTCGGAGGATTTTGTACATAATCTTTTTGTTCACCTATGCTTAATTTAGTTCTTAACTGTTTTTACTATCTTTAGGACTTTTAAGTACTACGTTTTTTATACTCAACTCTTTCAACAGAAAGGACTGTGGTGTGGGGTCGTCCAAATGGCAGTACAACGCGCTACCATGAACCTTTTATATACTAGAAATGTTCGGAAATAGCCCTGCAGCCAGATAGTGCTATGGTTGTATGTGAGATAAGCATCACCAACAGTTGTTGTGCTTCAACTTCTGTAGGAAAGGTTCTTCTACCTACAGGTTATTTAGGACAGCAATAAGTGGTTGGGATTATTTAACTACCTAGTTGTATGTCATGAATTCAAGTTATTTGATATAGCCTTTCTACATTTAATGAATGCTTATACAAGTACATTTAAAGTCTGGATTGACCGTTGAACTGAGGTGAATGGCTCTGATTACTGTGTTATAAAAAGAGAAAAACTTCAAAAAAGGGCTTCAAAAAGGGCGGGGTCCCAGGATACAAACACTCAGTGAGGTTAAAAAACTTTCTTTTAAGTAAAATTAAATATAACTAAAATGCTTGCGTAATAGAAAGACATCCAGCTTTTTTAATGTCACCCGACCAGTAGGTGGTTAATTTATCAGGTGACTCAATTCAGTCCCATTCTCCCCTCCTCTTACGAGGGAGGCCATGCCAAAGTTACTCTCTCCCCAGCGAAACAGCTGCATCTAGAGTCTGGCCGGGTTCGGTTCTAACCCCCACCTCACAGAGCCTCTGGACAGGGTGGTGGCAGTGCCGCTCCATCAAGCAAGAGCAGCTAGTGTAGCAACATCGGTGCAACTTCAGGCAGGAGTGGCTGCAGCTGCAACAGTGGCACCCCTTCTGCTGACTGCTGGGCCATTTAAGACTGGCTGCCTCCTGCTGGTTCAGGTTACATGCTTTAGTTTCAGTCTGGTACAGTCCCGGTCCCATACAGTCTCAGAAGCGGTGGATCACGTCTGTGTTTGTATAATGGACCTTGAGGAGGTTAAGGTAGCCACAATGGATCTCCTCCACCTGGGTGCCAAGGTCCTCCTCTAGGAACTCAATAATTTTCTGCACATAATTTGTGGGAATGCACTCCAGTCACTCTGGGAAGTTTGGGTCCCATATCCATTTGTTCTCCAAGATAGTCCAGGCTGAGTTGTCATGGCTTAAATTCTTTGTGAGTTCCTCACCTCTCCTCCAGAGAATGCTGTGCCTGGGACCGCACAACCCTTGTTCATGCATTTTCCTCCACTATAGAGGTTCAAATTGGGTTTAATTAAATAAAAGTAATAATAACAACAGTGGCTCTATTTAAATATTATAACAGTATAAACTCATAGGATCCTTTGTTTCCCTCTCTCCAGGAAGCCCTCTACCTCCTGCTTTTTAAAATATCGCTTGACTAATCGGTGGCTAATTGGTCAGATCGGGTAGTCCCATTCTCCCTTGCTGTGCCACAGGTTATAAATGGAGTCGCCAGTTCTCAGCAGCCTGTCTGTGTCCAAGAGGGTCTCCTAGGTACTGTGCACTCTCCTGCCTCTCACCAACCCCCATCACTGTGTTTTCTAGAGGCGAATGGAGAAAGACTTACCCAACTGCCAGTAGCTTGTGGAGACCCAGCCGAGGGTCTGTTTTTAATAAACATCAGGCCAACGAGGCCATCCTAGCAGGGAACTGAAAGAGCTGGTGCATAATGTTTGTCACAGTGAGTAGGAGAGAGATGTTCAGTTGGGGATTGCCTGATGCTATAATTAAGTCCCCATGCCAGGCTCCTAATAAGTTCCTTTATTTACTAATCGGAGGGTTACAAAAGACAGGGGCTTGTCCCTACTCACAGAGACCAACCCTGTCAGATTCAAGCTGTACGATCACAGGATGCCTAGTGTGGAGCTGGGAAGTGCCATGGCTGAGTAGAATAGTTAACAGTCTGAGTCTGAACACAAAGAGGTCATATTGACTGTAACAACTACTTGTTTATATTTAATCACAGCACAAGATTATGTCACAGTGGGATGGGAAGAAAGGTATGTGTCTGTTTTGCCCCATTCTGATACTTTCTTTGAAACAACGATAAAGCTCCCAGCATCCAGCCGGGGTGAATATTTTGGAAATATCAAAGCCTGATGAGCATATTGACATGATTAAGCAGTTTATTCTTAAATAATGTCCCAGAATGGTTTTTAACTGCAAGCTTGCTTGCGTCATCGCAGGCAATCGACAGCAGCAGGGTAAAGCGGGGGATGGCTAACGGGACCGGGTTTTCTCTTTGTTCAATCTATCATCCTTAAGTAGTAGTAGGTTTTTAGTAACTTGCACAGCTGGTAAGTTTAACCGTCTTGTTTTTTTCCTGAAGGCTGTTCTGGTGAGCTTAAATCTGGCCCAAAGTGTGCTCTGCATTGTCCTGCTTGAGTGTTGTGGACAGAAGCAAGCTGCTGAACCATAATGAGATTCAGATCCGTTTCAGCTATTAGGCATATAACCTTATGTTTTATAAATATAGTATTTATATATATATATATTTTATTTTTTTTTCTCTTGAAATAACATCTGTGAAAAATTTTCTTCAGTAAAATCGAGACCTCTCTGACAACGGGGCATGACTAAACCTACTTGCCTGGTTGCTTGTTTCTAGTGGTAACCTGGAGCCAGTTTTGGGAATGTGTTATATTTCCGCTTTGGCCTCCATTGCCTTGATGTACGATGCAATTTAATTACTCAGTCAATGAATGACGTGGTTATTTCCATCCCAAACCCTGCGGTGGAGTTTATTAGAAGCTGATCTCTGTGTTGACAAAAGGTCATGGTGCCGATTTGGACTCTACAATTAATTTTCCCCTCTTCATTTACTCAGGACTAGTTTGACTTGCCCCATGGACCTTGCTGTGCTCACGCCAGCAAATTGGTATGTGTACCCTGGTGGAGAATCCAGGTAAGGTATCCATTGATGGATTCAGAAAAACACTGCCACCGTATTTAGAAGGGCAGGACAGAGACGGAGAACTAATGATTGGCTTTTTTAGACACTAGGTCGCTGACCTATAAGCCAAGCCCCAAACTGAGGCACTTGTACAACAGAACCGAAATCGAACAGCAGCAGCAAAATTTCAAAAGATAGAGCTTTGTTACACCAGAATTTTCGTATCCATGTGTAGGTTACCCTGGAGTCATCAGGAATGCTCATCCCAGCTTCTCTGTACCTGTCTCTGTGGAGGGCTACAGTTGTGTAATTTCTGGAAATGAGCTTGAGCTATTCCAGAACAAGCCCTCTAGTTGTATGACAATTCACAAACGCCGTGTTAGTGTTTAGATTAGCACCTTTTACCAGAAGGTAAATAAATGCCCTCAGCTCAATTGTTCCTTAATTAAAAACGTATAATACAATTAGATATTATATACAATTTATACCACTCCTTTCTCTTGCAAAAATATTCATATAAACATATGTGATGTTGAGTATTGGAATTAATTTGCAAACAAGGAAGCTTTGAGCTGTGCTTTTGCTTCAGGAATAAATAATATTTACCTACTGTAGCACTTGAGGACATGCTGGGCCCAAGGGGGAACGGGGAACGGGGGACGGGGGGACGGGGGACGGGGGACGGGGGACGGGGGACGGGGGACGGGGCACCAAATTATCCAAACCTTGCTTCTGCAGTATTTTCATTTAGCCCCCTTCAGTTCCTCTCCCCCTGAGGCTTTTTTTAAAGGGCCTAGGCTTGTTGGCACCTGAGTGTGATTACCATTAGTGGAACCACACTCAGGTGCACAACAAGGTCCAATTAAAGAGCAATTACCTCTCCCTCTCCATTGCTGCCCGGCATTGTCCTGCTGGGTGATTGAGGCATATCTTTGCCTGTTTGTTTGATTTGTGCGCTCTTACCACAGTGGTTTTAATTAAGCACCTTATATTAAATAACTCTTGAATAAGCACATTGTAAGAATAACTTTTATCATGTGTGATCCACCAAATTTAGTAGAAGATATAAATACAGAAAATAAACAGAACACTAAATGTGTGCCAAATTGGTACATACACACTCTGGTCTGGATGATATGTCAATGGGTGAGGATTGGTCTCTCTCTTGCCTGGTGGGTTGACTGTGTACAAGCCGGTTATCACAGCCTGGAAAATTCATTACAGTACTTCACACTACACCAGACCTTCTTTACTGGTGTAACCTTTTAATTGTACTCGTCTTTCTTGTTGTCTGTACATACAAAGAAAGCATGAATAGAAGCTCGGAAGCATGTAATGAACATTTCAAACAGTTTCCTTCAGTTGTTATGACCTGTATCTGGTGAGTGGAACAGTAGGGCCCCGTCCATGTTCCAAACATTATGGGTTCCATAACTCTAAATGTATTTGCTGTGAATCAGGGTATATCAATCAATCAATCCATCTATTTTTATAAAGGGCTTTTCACATGTTTCCATGTCACAAAGACGCTTTACATACAGAGAAAAACAATATGTCCCAGGCCTGACCCCCAAAAAGCATGCCAGTGGCATATGTGGAAGCAACTGGTATGGTTAATTATGGTGGCAGAGATGGAGAATATATCTTAACTGCTTATACTTTGAATAAGTAGTTCTCCCATATCCTTGAACCTAGTGCAACCGGAGGAATGAGTTAGCTGCAATGGGTAATAAGTATATGTAACACTGGTATAAGTGTCCCTCTAATTTTTGTCAATGAGCGGGTTCGAAACAGGACTAATGTCTTCATCGGGGGCTTATTGTTTTTGGAGAACACACCCGGGCAGTGTCTCGTATTGGTTGGTAAGTCGGAGCTTTTCCAGGCTCTGTTGCCTTGACTAATTTCTCCCTCTTGTCTACCGGGGGACCCAGGGGATTTGTCTACAGCCTGAGACTCTCTTTCTGCATCTTAGGATTCATGTTCCCTAATATGTTCCCTTGGTTGAGTCCTAAGAGCCATCTCCTGTTCAAATATGAAAATAAGTATTGATTTGAAAGGTGTTTTTTTAATACTGTTTACTGCACTTTATAGTATTTTTTGATTATTAGAAATTATTTTTGAAAGCATCTTCCCTTTACAGATTTTTTTTTTTTTTTTTTACATATGCCTAAGACTTTTGCACGGTACTGTAGCTCCTTTGCAGCATTGCCCAATCACTGCGACCTTCCCAGTCAGGCGGCGCAGGGCACTTTGTTGCACCACAACCCACCCAGCCTGCAGATGTGGGCTCCGGTTAAGCCGCCTGGGCCTTTCTGAGAGGGTGATCAACACCCTACAGAATATGGATAAAAGTGGGGTGTGTTCCAACAATGGTGCAGGATGAAGACCACACCAGTTGTTCCATGGCAGCGATTCTGCGGTTCTTCCAGACCCTGCTTGATGAAGGCAAGTCACCTTCCATGCTGTAGGTGTACTTGGCAGTTATTTTTACTTGCCAACTTAAGGTGGGCTCCGTTTCTTACTGAGCCCATTATCTAGCTGTGCAGTTCTTGAAGGGGACCCGGCGACTCAGGCCGCCTGTGGAAGTTAATTGCTCCCTAGTGGAGGTTAAATGTTATGCTTCAGGCCTTAGCAAAACCTCCCTTTGAACCCATGTGCTCAGCAGAGTTGAGGCTTTTGTCTCTTAAGACACTCTCTGTTGGTAGTTAAAGTAGGTAAGTGAGTTGCAGAGATTTTTTTGTATCTAGAGCTTGCTGGCTCTTTTCACATGGTAGGTCATCGGTACCCTCACGGAGAGCGTCTTCTCCACATGTGTGCCCCATGAGGGCCCTAGCATATTATGTGGACTGTGCATATTTGCCTGTCCAAACAGTGGTTTGTCTGTTACGGATCTCAGAGTCTGGCCCTATCCTGGTGGTTCACTTAAAAAATGATGATTGCATTTCAGGTCAGCAAGTTTAAGGTCCATTTAAGAACAATAAGGGCCATTCTGCAAGGGATCAGGCCACTTTTTGGACGGTGTTTCAGTGCATCATTATAAAAATAACCCAACCTTTTAAATATATACTCTTTCAAAAAGAAAGGCGTCACCATTTTTCGATTTTCTTGATCTTTATAAATAGAAGGTCATGCCAAGCATCATGCTCCTTCATCAGCGTGTTTTTCTTCTGCGCGACCCTTACTTAAGAGTTCATTGTTATCATCTATGTTTTTTTCCATTTTCATAGACAGTGTCTATATTGTACCCGAGTCTGCTGCAAACATTTTCGGTGGAGAAAAATCTCTGAATCTCATTCATATAAATGAGTGCCGTTTGGCACAATACTACCATTCTACAAAGGGAAATTTCTTGGTTTTTGCTGTTCTCTGTTGCTACAGTCTTACAGAGTTTGTTTTGAGCAAGTTTCCTGTATTTCAGAGAAAAGCAATCTTTCACCAGAAGGGATCAGTAAAAAGGCAAAAGCCTTCATTAAAATGCTCAGGATGTGCCCGCTGATGTTTTTTAGGTCAAGTGGTCGGATTCTTTGTCGAGCAGCATAACAAAGAAACACCACGAGCTGGAGGACTTCCTGTTGAAGGTAGGCCTCTAGCGTTAAAAAACGCGGCAGGAATTTTGCGTGAGTAGAGGTGTTCGATCTGCACTTAATGTTACTGCATGTTAGGAAGTGTTTATCCCATGCAGCTGGGAACTTTTCATTGGTAATCTAATTGCAGGGCTTTGGAGAAATGGTGAAGCAGAGTGCTTAAATATTTCCAAGCCCCCCCCCCCTCCCCCCCTTTGGCTGAGAGCCTCTTCTTCTCAGATCTTAATATATAAAGTATACATATTACATTGTGTTGTTTTGCCCACTCCCCCAATGCAGCTTCCTAAGGAGTTTTCTACACAGTCATTTGAGAAGGGGATACTACAGTTACTCAATCAAGGAGACAAGTATGGAAGCAGAGAACAGGAGCGGACTCTACGGTGAGTTTTTGCTTCGTTGTTGCCCCCCCAACACACACACACACACACACACACACACACACACAAACACAAGAGAGGTAGGTGATCATTGCATTAATACAATTAATCCAACAAATGTTTTCAATGTTTGTCATAGGGTATGGCAGAAAATGTCTATTGTTGGAAGTCTATAAAAATGTCCTTAGTTGGAAGTTTGTGAAAAGTACTTGCCTCGTCTCACTGTGAAAAAGTCTTAAAAATCTTTAGACGGAAAGGCCTCATTCTGAGGGAAACGACACCACCTCCTGGAGACCCTGTAAGGACAGTCGAGATTCACTCCTGCTTGTTTCCAGCAAAGTGAAAGCGTGCACCTCATTTGTGAACTTCAAATCAAAACGCAACAAGATCACTATTATGTGATACCTAGACATGTTTTTGTTTTGTTTCATTTAAAAAATTTAAATGATTGTTTTTCGCCCCAATTTGGAATTACCTATTATGCTAATGAATCATGGCTGATCGCCACAAATCCTATCACCACACACAGAGAAGGTTAGGAAGTATGACTAATAGTAGTAGTAGTAGTAGTAGTAGGTACTTTATTTATCCCCCATGGGGAAATTGCAATGCTACAGCAGAAATTATTAAAATTACAAAAAAAACATAAAATAAATAAATCACGCAAGTAGTACGTACATACAGGACAATTGTTAGGTAGAAGTGCAGAGCAGGTAATTGATTTCTGGCTAGTAGAGACCAGGCTCACAGTGCGGCATTGTGAGGTCTGATGGCTGATAGCAGGAAGGACTTCCGATAGCGCTCCTTCTGACACCGTGGGGTGATCAGTCTAGTGGGGGAAGGCATTGATGGGTCTTTAATAGTTGGGGGAGGCCATGGGGGGTTTTTTGGGGCCAGTTTGGAGGAAAGGCTGATGGGGCTATTATAAAACCTGTTAAAGAAAAGGTTTAAATCATTGGCACAGCTCTGGCCACCCTCGGCTGGTCCATCAATGTTTAAAGTGTTTAAAGCCAGTGATGTTCTTCATTCCCTGTCTCTCACCCTGTCCTGCCGCAGCTGGTCCTCCAACTTGGCTCTGTAAGCCCTCTTCCCCTCTCTGATCCTCACCTTCAGCTCCTTCTGTACTCTCTTCACCTTGTCTCTATCACCATCCCTGACGGGCCTCTTCTTCTCGTTCAGCAGAGCCTTTAGTTCGCTGGTTATCCAGGGTTTGTAATTGGGATAACAGCAGACTTTCCGAGTGGGCACATTGATGTCTACACAGAAGGTTTAGTCAGTAATGCGGCAATGGTGGCTGTGAACTCCCAACTAAGATAATAGGGATGCAGACTGAAGGCTAAAAGTTCAATATCTGGACTATAGAAGCAATCCTTCACAGTAATGTGTCCAGGATGGCACCACTTGTTGTTTACGACCAAAGCAAGCCCCCCTCCCTTAAGCTTACTGCTCGCTCCAGTGTCTCTGTTAGCCCATACTGTCCTGAAGCCATCAATGCTAGCGTTTGTATCAGGGATGTGATCGTGCAGCCAAGTCTCTCTGAAGCACATAATACTGCACTCCTGATATAATTTCTGGTTCCTGGCTAGTGCCTCAAGCTCCTCCATCTTGTTGGCTAGGGATCTGACGTTTCCCCATGATGACAGAGGGGTTTCAGCTTTCCCCCAGCTCTACATCCTTGGCGTCTCTTTAGCAGCTCCTTCGGGTTATTACTCCTGTCCCCTGGGAGGAGCTCAGATGGCGATTCCTCTAACTCGATCAGCTGTTGTCGGCTGTTAAAAGTACTCCCCTCGAAAAGTGCCGGCATAACTACCGAGTGAAATAAAAAGTGATCCAAGGATCACCTAGACAAAACACTTCCTCATCCAGGCCAGCTGCATATTCCTTCCAAGAAATACAACCACTTGCTCAGATCAAAAGACAATAAACGCTAGAAAAAAGAAACAAGCAAATAACAATGTTTGGGAGCTGCTGCAGGCTGCTGTTCGTATGGCTCCAGAACGTTAGAAGGCAATCTCTAATCATAGTCACCAATCTTAGTCACCTTCAAGCCTCCTTTCCACTTTGCAGGATACACATTCCACACTAGAGGTTTAACGCCAATTGGAAGAATGGCGAGTCCACGGAGCCAAATGAGAAGCTTGTAAGTGATGAGCTGAGAGAAGCCATGCCGATTTACCCACCCCAGTATGGGTGGAAACAATTGTGTTTCACTGCTGTGCTCTCCAAAACGCAATATGTGAATGACATAAGCTGGATTTGAACAGCTCGTAGGGCTTACCTTGCGCACATGTGAACACCTTTACCAACCGAGGCACCAAGGAGGATAACTGGACACGTTTTTTGACTAAACTTCAGGTTTACCTTTTCTAGTGTTCCAGTTGATGTTTTACAGTAACCTACTTTCAGTGTTATTTAGCTGGGACACATAAGAATCCAAGGTACAATTAATAAATGTCTTGCTGGTGAAGAGCTTAGGAAATGTTTCATTTTGGAACACAGCTCTAGGCACCCATATTTAGGTCAGCAGAATTAATGTCATACTTGAGGGGATTCATCATCCTATTTTATAAATATAGCTGCTTCGTAATAGGTTATTTATTTATTTTAACCCCAAAGGAAAGTACTTACCTGCTGATTCTGAGATGACTAAAATGTTGTGTGTGTGAAATGCAAATGTGCCCCTGACCTGTTATCTCCATCTCTCTCTCTCTCCCTTTCTTCCTTCTTTTGAATCCACAAACAGGGAGAAGTTTCTGTCCGCGCCACAAACCTTCCGACAAGAAGAGAAGGTCTGCAGCTTCTTCCTCTCAGACTTCTCTGGGCTCAGGTGCAGCCACTGTGAGTCCTGAGTCACTTCTCACCAGTGTCCCTAAGGCTGGGCCATTATGTAATCAACACACAGGCAGACGGGATGGTTTAGGCCTTTAGAAGCACAGATTGCGCTATCCTTCCTGTCACATGCTTGGGCCGCCCATTTTCACTTCTTTGCAGTGGGACTTTATATGTGTGCTTCTGAGTAATACTAAAGACAAAGTTGTTCATCAGAACTGTACAATAAAAATAGCACTTGTCTTTTTGGCAAATTATTTTGTTTAAATCAAAAAAGAAAATCAAATTCTCCATCTGGGGGTAGTATTCAGTAATAACATTTTTGGCAGTAATGGTATTTGCATGTTGTTTTAGAGCCATACAGAGCGCCCATTTAATTTAAGATGTGTTTGAGTGCTGGAATGCCTCTGCTTACAGATTATAATATAAATAGCTCTTATAAAAGTACATTTAAAACCTTTGTTGCACAGCAGGTTGTGCTCGCACTGCCTTCATTCTAGCAGAGTACATTTGAACCCATTATTGACTGGAAACCTTTGACTCCTCCCCTATTCCATTCATCCTGCAATCACATTAATGCAAGTCAAAATTGATGAACAGGTCCCCAGACTCTGGCTTTGGGAGCACTGTTACCTGAAGTCTTGTAAATCATCCAAAAACCACACTCCAGTTTTAACATTTGCCATTCAATGAAGCAGAAGATCCCTCACCACCTTACCATTCGTTTTCGCTTTTGAAAACCAACACAAAACTTTGTTTCATTAAACCAAATTGCAACTCTAGTGCGCATGTCCTCTGGGGCTGGGGTCCTTTGGTCGGCTGCAGGGTTCTTCCTACTCGGACTCTGTAAGAGATCAGTACAACACGTCAGTACGGCTGGAGAGTTCTCCTCTACTGAGGCCAGCAGGGCCCTTTTGTGGAGAGGCAGTCAATTTGGGGAGTGGCCGGCGGCTGTTCCTCTCTCCCCAGGGTAAGTATCTGCCTGATCAGATAAGGAGGCCCTCGCCGCTGTCCACGCTTGAGTGTGGAGGGGTGGTGCTGAAAGGCTGGGTGCTTCAGTAGGCACTGTCACCAGTCCTGATGCTTCCTCCGGTGAGGGCAGGTAACCCCTATCGGTGTTGCCGACGTTCGTGCAGGGGCAGGGACCCCCAGCCCCGCCCCACTATAGGAAGACACATAGTAAAGACACTAAATTGTGCTAGACCCTAGGTTGACAGTGGTTAGCTGTTCAGAAGAAAAAACAAACAAACCTGGGCATCTGTGGAGGTTTTTTTTAACTCCTTTTCCACTGGCATATCCGATCTGACCCTGAACCAGGCTGTACATTTTCAGCCCTACTCTCTACCAAGTACAAACTAATAATATGTCGCTTCATTTAAATACAACTCAAAAAAGCACATCTGTAGTTTGTCAGAAAGCATGACAGTGAACCGTGCAGCAAAGCAAAAACGAACCCGCAACTCAAAGAAATAAACATAATCTTTATTAACTAAATTCTAAATAAATACAAAACAGAACACAAAAACAATAACTTTCCCCGACTAAGGAGAAGTGCAGGGTTTATATGGAAAACGGGTGCAGGGGCCAATGGGAACAGAAGTGAGCAAAACAGTGCACATGGGTCTGTGGAATGGTAAGTGAATAATTGACTAGAGCTAGAAGTTGACAGAAAACAAAAATGAGGGCAAACTGTGACAGACCCCCATGTTCCTCCACGTTCGGCCACAGCTGAACCAGACCAGGCACGCTAGGGAGACTTGGGGCGCTCAGGGCCACTAAGCCGGAAACTTGGGTGACTCTCGCACAGAGCCAGAAACTCAGGGGCTTGAAGGCTTAGAGACTGGTCAGGGCGTGGAGGCTTGAAAGCTTGGTCAAGGCGTGGAGATTTGGAGGCTTGGTCAGGACATAGAGACTTGCAGGCTTGGTCAGGGCGTGGAGCCAGAAACTCAAGGGAGCTACTGGGTTCTTTGTTCTGTCGCGCGGTACAGGTTCACCAAAGCAAAAATAAATAAATAAATAAACATAATCGTTATTAACTAAATTCTAAATAAATACAAAACCAGAACAGAAGACAAAAAC
>JAOYSI010072704.1:0-21062 GCA_025775065.1 Hiodon alosoides | reverse complement strand
ATCTTCGTATAAATTTAACTTAAAAATAAGTTCAGTAAGTCAAATAAAATTACTAAAATTGATATATGCTTTATGAATAACGTTTCCTGGTAATTTGTCTTTATACTATATTAATTCTAATACTATTCACTAACAAAATAATAACATTAGAATTAATATTATCGTATATCGGGGATATACTGAATTAAATGATCAGACAAACATAAATAAATAATACGACAAAAGCGCATTTTTGCGCCATGTATACACATTCAAGTATATTAAATAAATGAACAAGTTTTTAACTGTAGGGGAGTAGTTATATTCAAGCGCTTTAGTCAAACTACTCAGAGGACACGTGGTTTAGATGACATTTAAGGATTTATTTCGTTACCTCACAAAGGATAACGCGTATTTATTTATATATACACTTTGGTATATTTCCGTTAATAGCTGTAATATATCACTCCATAAAAAATTGTATATATAAGGTATTTTACAAATTTAAAAGAGACAGAAGAAAATTTTACATTTTGAACAAGAATACAACAATTTCTAAACTTATTATTGCATAATTCCGCTGACATTGTAAATCCTGGCTAGGGGCTCATCGCTTTAGAAGTAAGGGAAGTGTCTTTTACTATGTATATGTCTGTACTGGAATACCATTTGGTTATTATTATTATTATTATTATTATTAAATAATTATGAAACTAATAGGGCTTTCTCTTACTACACTGGAATCACCCTGTCGTATTCCATAGAACCGCAGTGAGTTTTTCTTACCTCCTCCATTTTGGAAAGCTAGGTATGGAAATCTCCACACGTTACCCAAACCGACAGCGTACCCAACCATAGAGAGAATGAAATCCAGTTTATTTGACCAGTTTCCCCTGGCTTTGTTCTCATCTCCTCCTTCGTCATCATCGTCATCCTGAAGAAAACATTTGTTTTATACAATTGCTTCTGATATACCTATGTGTACTCAGTTCGATTTAGGTGTTACTATAGAAAATATCCGCTATTTAAAGAAAGCCTAATTTCGTTTAGGATTTTGGATTGGACTAATCATTTTAATTAACCCATGCCACGGGAACCACTTCATCCCCATCAGTTGAAAATGAACAAAGTAAAACACCACTTAATTTGATCTGAAATGTCCCCGAGGGATTGAACAATACCCAGAACCCGCATCCTTATGTAACGCATTAGTCCGCAGTGCCACTAGCAACGCTAGCCAATCCCAAAAGAGGACGTTATTTCTAACTGATACTGAAAACGGCACTGGAATGCGTAAAATACACACCAGAGAGCAAAAGTTGCCGGTTAAAACCGTAGTCATCATATAGTAATAATTTGGTTTGTTTAAACATCTTATCTGCACAAATGTTCTTTGAAGACGAGGTTTGAGTGATCTACTCTAGTCAATTCGACAGGGGGTGTGAGCAAGAGAGCAAGAATAACTTTGGGCACTCTACCGCGTGCTCTTCAAGGCTCCTTAACTCCCATATTATTTTCTATATTTAGCGTCATTCAGACAATACCGTTGAACAAAAAAAAAATGTCTGACAACGTAATTTTCTAACAGAGGGAATTCGGTGTTTTTAAAACACCAGCAGAAGCAATGGCATTGGGTAGACCCTTGATTTTTGCTCTGAGAACACCATCCGTCTCGGCAGCAGTATCCCCACACAACTGATACAATTTCTATTGTTTTGCTGAAAAGAATTAGATTTTGAGATTTATTTTAAACAAAATTAATTTAACACAACTAGATACAATTAGCCCCGGTTTCGGGTGATTCCTCTGAAACATTTATTGGAAACCACTTACCCCGGTCACCGTGCCAGGTAGAACAGAAGTGTTACCATCTGTCCCCAGTATAACGGTAGTCTGGCTCATGGATGTCCAGTTGCCCGTGGCATTGTTTTGCTCCACTGTGCTCTTGAAAGCACTTTGATTGGGTAATGCGTCAGTGCAATGGGCAGACATAAATGTGCCGTGAACAGTTGTAGAACCATCCGTCTGGGGCAGAGCGATTCCCGCAGAATCCTTACGGAGGGCAGAATTAATTGGGACTGGCACCGGAGCCGTGTTTTTAAACGTCCCGTAAGCTTTGTTGCCCTCTAACTCTCCCACTTTATTTTCCGTAGGACAAAAAGTTTTCCTTTCGTTGGTTGGGGGAGGCTGCAGCGCGTGTTGCGTGTTGGAGAGTTGATTTTTGACACTCTCGGGTTTGTTTGTTGTAACTCCAACAGCCCCTTCTGGTTGGGGTAAAGGATTAAAACTGGCAGGACTGTTGACCGGATGTTTGGTCATAGCTCCCTGTTCAGAAAAATCCTACGGAATCAAAGTTAAATATTAGTCGCACAACAAAAACTTTAACCTGGCAGGCTAATCAAATAATAGGCAAGACGTGCACAATAAAGGGAACTTAACCATAGAGCGGCGAATCTTCAATTTCGAAATGAAACGGATACTCACGAAACGTTTTCTTTTTAACGTAGGCAACACGAGAACACAACACCACAGCCGGTATCCAGAATCAAGTGTGAAAGAAAATAAGCAGCTCAAATCCGCAATAAGCAGCTCTTCATATCCGCAATTGTTTTGTTCTCCCGAGTTTAAAAAAGCGTCCCCTCGTATGTTTTCCTCGCTTCTTTGGGTTTCAGCTCACGAACGGCGAGTGTTTGGTTCCCGCTTTCACCATTACCGAAAGATTCTTTAATTTTACGCCCCATTTCCTGCCTGTCATTCAGCCCTGCGCATTCACTGATTTCATAGGCAGTAGACAAGCTGCTGCACTCGCTATGTGGCTCGGTCCTCCGCGGCAAGCATTCTTAAAAGCTTTATAGTGCTAAGAATATTTGAGCAAAACACAAACCGTTTCGAGATAATGAAGCTAGAGCCATTAAGCGCTGGACAAAACACATTATAATTAGATTTTGAAGAGAATTCAAATATGTTTATTTATTAATGTGTTTACAGTTATTGGTTTGAAACAAAATATAAGTAGCATATAAAGCAAGGCTGTATTATTTATAGTGTTTTGAACGGGGATTAAAAGGAAAAAGGTCACACGGTCTTGAGAGTATAATTTTGTTTTAGGTAAGACAAAATAACTGTAGCAATATAATTCACGGATCTGTTACTTTGTCAAAGTTTCCATGAGCGGAAGAAAACGGCATGCACGTTGAAAACAACGAGGGAAAGATTTCAGCACCGTGGACAAGGCGCGCATTCTGTAAAATTCAACGTGGCTTTTAAAACAACGTGGCTTTTAAAATAGCGTTTAAATGTATACAAACATATTTAAATATTAAAGTAACTTTCGTATAACCATTACCATTCATGGACATAAAAGACTTCTTAAAAATCTCAAGCAAGGAATGTACTCACCATGTTTGCAGCAGCAACAGATACCAGGTCAAAGGCAGAAAACAGCAGTAAAGACTATAGAGAGAGACTGAATTTAGCTCTGGTAAGTGCAAAGCTTTCTATAGCTCCGTGGGAAAGACTTGGTTTGCGTCAGTGCATAGCAAGGTGCCCTTCGCGTGACATTTTCTTGATAATAAGAGTTTGATAAATCATTAGCCTTGGATTCAGATTTTTAAAGGGACAAGCGCAAGCGCGGGTTAGCTGTCACTCACCGTCATTGAGCGTGCGTGTTTGGACTGAGTCATTTGCAGCTGATTAATAAACTGGTCTCAGGAGGACGTAGGTAGGCTTTTACTTGGTCGGAGAGCATCTGGATGTAGGTTACAACAATACACATCTGCTGTGGCGTTCAGATTCTGCATAATAGTATTATGTGCAATGACGAACGTATTTCACGATTCCAATTACAATAAATGTTTACATTGTTGACGAAAAAATTACTTTGAATTGTTTTTCATACGATATTCATTGTAACTAAATTAAAAAAAAACATTTTAGCTGCTTAGCTGGAACTCTTACGTAGAGTGGCGTACCGTGTCTACTTCTAGATATCAACCGGAAAGATTTCTGTTAAAACTGAAAAAATACGAAAACGGTTTCGGGATTTGAACGAGCAACCTTTTGGTTACAGGTCTGAGACATCTATAGCAAACAACTGCCCACGTTGACAAAGTAACATTGTATAATACTAACGGGAAAACCGTAATGTCAGCATTTCATTATACAATAAAAACGATTGGACTTGAGTGATATTACAGTGAATTATGTCGGAATTATTATACTATGTCAAATAATTTTATAACAGCCATTGCAGTTATGCAAAGGCGCAACAGTATTGAACGTTTTTTGTAATTTATACCTGGATGTATACGTTTATATGTGGATATTTTCTACTTAAATAAATAGCATATGCCTATTTAACTGTTTTAATTTACAGATTATGTACCTGTGTTGTCGCATGCGTCCTTCTGGCATAAAGTCCGGGTTTTAATGTAAGGCAGGCAGAGTAGCCTGAGTTACTCATTTGTTAAACTTTTACGCAAGCCAGAAGAGGCGGGATTGTTGTATAGTTTCCCTCATCTTCAAATGCAAATGCTACCTACCTACCTTAAAAATAATAATAATAATAATAAATTGCCTTCGAGACACCATTAAGAAGACCCTATTAAATATTACATACTCTAATTGGAATTATTTTAAACACAACCTTTATCGCAGACAACATCGGCTACTTTGTTAAAAATTGTTTAAATATTTTAAAGAAATGTGTACTTTAATTTTAATGCATCTTTTTCAAACGTATGGATTATTTAACTAGCACCGTTTTCATTCCTTGTGTTTATGTGTTTTGTTTAAGATTCTCAAAATTAAACGCTCCTGAGTGCGGTTCCCCGATAATGTGAGATAATCACCTGGAATGAACGCAGCAGAAGCATCGGCCATAAATCTGCGCGCTGTTCTGATAAACCTTTCCGCGGTGAATTAACAGGCCACTTCGTTCTTAATTACTTTGTCAACGAAGAATAATTGTAATTGATTTCTGAGCCCCTTTGCATGCTTCTTCCTTTACAGCACACAACATATCGTCCGGGAAACTAACTGCATTTAAATCAGTTTTAGAGTTAAATCGAGATCTGAAATATCGATAATTTGAATTTGGTTAGCCGTGAAAACTTTAGTAGCTTCGTTAAAAAAAAAAATATTTTGTTTCTAATGACAGAAAACTATCATAACTGAAGCAGTGATTTGCTTTATCATATACCAAATACATTATTTGCGTTTCATGCACAAATTGTATTTTTGCACTGTGGGGTTCTTTGGTCTAATAACTGTCGAACATAGGATGAACAGATCCGGTTGTTGACCCACCTTGAACCAAGATAATAGGTCCAGTAACTACATAGTCATTAATTACTCACGACCCGTGTAATTAATTCATCACTTTACTGACAGAGAGGAGATAACGGAGACTCCGGCACTGGACCTTCTAAATAATGAAAATAATTCACTGAAGGTCACAACGGTTCAGTCTTGGAATTTTACACTGAGAATGGCGATTCCCCGGTTAAAATTTTATTTTGAATATCTATTATATTATATATATATATATATATATATATAGATATATATATATTTGATGTTTTCATTTTCATTACCAAATTTGCACTTTCATTGAGGAAGTGGACCGCAGAATGAAAAGTACTGTACTTGACAAGATGCTTAATATCTTTTTAATCTTTACAATTCTTAATAAAGATTTAAAGAGGAAACACGATGTGGATAACAGTTTTACATTTCAGATGATCGCTTGAATAGGCTATGCTTTGTGTCAGACCCACAACTAACGCAATGCAATAAAATAAAGACGCATAAAAGATAACCGAAACGTAAAACTCACTAAAACAAGAGGAACAAACTTCCTTAGGCTTTCGTGGATAAAATAAAATGTATCACATATTTGCAATTGGAACTGACTTAACCGTCTTAAAATGTGCATTTCTTTGTAAGAATAATGATGCATGATACAGAAGCAACTGAATAAACCCCTATTAAATCTCAGCAGGCTGTTCAATGGTCCGATCATACGTACTGTCAGCGTTTTTCATTCTCTGCTATTCCTGAACAGACAGATGGGACGCACGAAGAAACGGCTTTCTCGGTAAAATTTAGCAGCATGATGGCAAACTTCACGCAACACATAGCTGCTTTCTTTTGGTACAGTCTTATAAAACTCCAAGTAGCAGTCTACACGTGCACATTTTTGACAATAGAAAATCACACAGAAAACGACTGAATCTGAAGGCAAAACTGGTTTAGGCCATATTTTAATTATAAGGGGAGGTGGTTTAAGTCATTTTTCTTATGGTCTAACAGGAATGATATATTGGTATGTTTCTCCACACTTAAAAATTGTGATGTAAGCACAGAATTAATTCAAAAAAGAAATCAGATGTGACTTGTGATTCATTTATTTCCAGGAAAAGCATTATAAAGCGAGATCGCGGTTTTTGGTTTATAGTCAGGAACATTTAACCAGCGCACTATTATACAGCTTTTGGGAAAGAGCACATGGCTGCTCTTCGTTGTAATTCACCATTCAATTACCTGTGAACAAGACGATACAGAGCCAGCAGATGTTCAAACCAATGCATCATGTACAAACTTAAACGCCTTATTTTTATTTAGAGGGGAAAAAAAAAAAAAAAAAAAAAAACCTTGTCCATCTTAATATTTTTTCCAGATATGTGCACATTCAAACGAGGTGCTCTAGTGACCAAGGGATTAAAAAGGCATGTTTAATGCGTATAAAACAGCTGTTTGTTATAGGGGGTGACTTCACTGTAGACTGTAGGTCTGTTTCACGTCGCTGAGGCTGATGGTGATGAGCAGAGCTCTGGGGTCCTTCCTGTTCTTGCGCACAGCTATCCTCCCCTGCAGCTCCTCGCCTGCAGAACCGAGAAGAGTGACAGGCGCAGCAGTGAGGCACTGAGGCACCCAGTTACGTCAAAGGGAGTGTAAATCCCCGGTACGTCGCAGGCTGAAATCCTCTGGTCTTACAGTACTTCTTAGATAGGAAAAAACAAGGGTTCGCAACTAAGATTTGCAATTTTTATTACGTTTATGACTTTCAATTTTTACTGGAACAGCAGCAGTATCCCATCAGGGACACCAGTGCTCTGATAACTGCAGTAAGTGACTGCCCTCAGTTAAATACATTCTAAAACTGTATTAATGAGCTCCCGGCACGTACACGCTAGTTTCTGCCTCTTCACTCTGAAAACCACTAAATTCTTTGACATGACCATTTCCATCAATCAGAGCGAGACAGAAACACAGAAAATCCCAGGCACCGCTTGTACCCTGAGAGGCACTCGATAAACCCCCCCCCCCCTTTTCTGAGGTGCAAGAGAGAGACGCACGTGTACAGATCACAACCAGATGGCAATCAGAGCTGATATGATTACAGTAGCAGCGAAACACGTTTGGCTCGGAGATAATACAGCAGATAATTAGTTTGATTAACTGCACATGTGAGCTTCAGAGTAAATGAATGTTTACTCAGTCGGCAAACAAGCGTTTTTTGTTTTTTTTTCTCCACGCCGCATCGCTTATCTGTTTGCCGGCGGTGAGAGCGGGACAAAGGAAAAGTGCTGACTGCGTCGTTCCCATCCACTCCAACACCACGACGTGCAACGCGGCTGATGAGTTCCACCACTCCTGCACAGCTAGAGTGACCACAGCAGAGCACAGCGAGGGGGTAAAACCGTTTGTAGCTGGGTTTATGACAATTAAAACCGCTTTGAATAGCGGGGCTACGGAAATTTCCGCAATTACATTGTGGGAAAGAGGTAGTTATACAGCAACTTTATTGGCAGATGCCGATAAAGAGGTGTGATTACGCGGCACTGACGTCATACGAGCGGACTGCGTGTTAATGACGCAGGGGACATTTCATATTTGTGACTCTGGGCAGACATATCCTCTGTATTGCAATAGAGCTCATGAATGAAACAAGGTAACACACACACACACACACACACACACACACACACACACACACACGGTTTTGTAGCATTTCATAAGCTCAAAAAACAGCTAAGCACATCTCATGGCAGAAAATCGGTCCAATTCCCCAAAAAATTGGTTTTATCGTTCATCTTTCTCACTTAAAATATTCAGTAGAAACAATGCGATCACAAAAATTACTCAAGATTTACAAAAAGAATTAAGAATTAACAAAAGATTACTCAATTTACATCTGTGTATAGCACAGCATACGCACAAAACATTTCAATTGGATTGTTAGAAAAATCATGATTTTGTTTAATTAAACAGCCGTTTAAAATCTGCAATGCATTATAGCTACTTAAACCACAGATAAAAGAAATGAACAGAAACTACTAACATACACAATTAAGCAAATCCACAAAAGACATTTCGTCTTATTTTCCGCAAATTAGGCAACACGATCCCGAATCCCTAACGGACATGCCAGTTTCTATATCATGTCAATGACCTGGTTTATCACTGCATCACTGTAATTATCAATGGATCATTCTAACGAGGTATTAGTTATGCGTTTTGGCTCTCAATAAATAAAACAAGTTACCATTTAATAGAAATCTGACAGCAATGTTCTGTCAGGTGGGCTAAAAGTTAGCTCAGAAGTTAGGGAAATAGGCTAGTAACCAGAGGGTTGCTTGTTCTAATCCCTGGTGCAGGCCACTGTTGCTGTGCCCTATGAGAAAGGCACTTAACCTCCAGATGCAACATGGCAGCCCCTGTTCCCTACCACCCTAGGTCATTCTTGAAAATAAGGACTGGTTCTCAATGTGCTTACCTGATTAAATTACCTTACCGTTACTTTTAGTGATAATACAACGGTCTGGATGAGGCCACATTTACAGTTTATAACTGAAGGTCATTTAAATATTTGTGACAGCAGATTAATAAAATGTATTGTGCCACACAGTTTAAACAGGTCTTGAAACCTGATTGAGAATACAGAAAATGACTGATGTATCTGTAACATAACTGCTAAATGAACAGAAAAAAGAAGGCTCTTTTAATAAAAACCATCCACGCAAACCACTAGTAACAAACAATGGAATTTCTACATTCTTTACTTCCAAATCAACGGGACGAGTCGATGTATGATTAAAACATTTATAACATCTAGTAAAACATTTATCAAGCTTACCCACCCAAAAAATAGGAATAGATTAAACGATTCAGAGCCGAAGACCGAATACAATTAAACAAAAACCTTCCTTACTCAATTTCGTTGCCTATGGTTTTGCGAACTGCCGGCTGAACCAACTTCCTCAACGGGTGTTTAAGGACGTAAATTTATTTGATACCTTTTGCATTAAAAGAAGCTGAAAAAGAATTTCTTTAAACACTTATGTGTTCAACATGGCATTCAAAAAAAAAATTCCTGCAGCTTTAAATGCTACCTTACCTCAATACAATTTGAACTGAATCTCATTTTTCTGGGAACAAGCTCACCAGGTATACAAACGATGGTGAAGACACTGCCAATCCTTAAAATGCATCGTACATCACAATTTGCAGTTAAGGGTCGAGCAGTATCACCCAAATATTCCCAAATAGCCAGGGTTCCTTTGTGTGTTCCATGCTAATGTATTTTAAACTAAAAGGATTCTATTCATTCCATTTAATTACATCATGCACACTTTAAGGATTACAGTGTGCTTGATGTAATCCCCTGTAATGAGATTTGTAATATGTTGCTTATTCTAATTACACTCCTTTTTTTCTGAAAAACATGTGGGCTGAGCTGCCATTTGCAAAGGAATCTACAAGTTAGATTTTGGCAGCTCCTTTTTCTGAAAGAGGCACTCATGCTAATACAGCTTGTGGACGTCACAAGCAAACATAAACCGCTGTTAAAATCCTGTTGCAAATATTTATGCAATTAGAGATTAACATTATAATTTTGGCACATCAGCACCGAAAGAACACTGTATCATGATCTCTAAGGGATTCCTATGGTCAGTTCTGCCAAATACTCGGCTCCACGCAAGCAGTCCAAATTAGCATGCTACAAAATTAACTCACAATCCTCTTAATCCACTTTCTATTAGCACTGCGGAGCGGCAAGGGGCCCATGTGGTCGGGGGCTGATCCCTCTCTATCCATCACTGTCGCACGGCCCATGGGGTGACTGATAACTGTGGGGTCCAGCACCCCCCAGAGGCCCCCTCCTCCCAGCATCCCACACGATGGGATCTAGCGTAACTGTAGCCACACAGCAGTGCTGCTTCGTCCTCAATCATACTGGGATACACGGGCCGAGGCCATGCTTTATTGGGGAGGGGAGAAGCACACATGTAAATGAAGCCGGGCCTGTGGAGAGTGATGGCCGTCGCCTACCTCTGCAGCGGTGTGAAGAGCAGCATCACAACGTCGCACCGCACCGCCCCGCCCCGCTCCACAGCAAGGCAGAAGGTTCACTCGCCCGGCGCACCTGTCTGCACACCTCAAACGGCCAGCGACTGCTGCAGTGACCTGTAGAAGCACGCCTGGCCAAAGGAGAGCTACAGCGCAGAATGCAGTGCAAGGAACACAGCCTGCCTGGAGGTGGTCATGCCACCAGATTTACCATGCGGTGGAGAGAACCACAGCCTTGTATGAGCCTCTCTCAGCGTTATAAACGCGAGCGTCACGCCGTAAACCCCACCTTTAAAATGCAACAAAGGAAACAGATGATAGGCAGATTTGAGGCAGCGCCCCCAATTAGCAGAAATACTAAAACCCAGGTAAATGAGGGAAGGGAGATAAAGGCATGACAAAACGTTCTCCTTTTAATTTATTAACCTGCCAACGACTTGCTACTACTACTACAACGACCTCCCCTCGCTACTGCAGGGGTTTCTTTTCAGACACAACCTCCTACAATCTCCACTTCTGACAATTACAGAAATCGCACACGCATATTCAGATCCGTCCAACAAGGCTGTACCCTTGAAATAAAAGTTAAAAATAAAAAAAAACTACTAGACTAGACACTCATCAATGGAAGCTAAGGTGTAAAAGTTAGCTGCCTTTGTAATGACTTTGAACCTCTCTCTCGCTCTCTCTCTCTCTCGCTCTCTCGCTCTCTCTGATGCACAACAGGCCACTGCTTTTCCCAAGACGGTGAACGTATAGCCTACCCTGTGCTGCAGTTACTCCAGGGGCAGGAACGTGGCAGGCCGCCAAGCAGAGAGAGTTCAAATGGAATTGCTATTCAACACCCCGAGAGAATGAGCTGTTTTAAGGGTGCACTCCGACGCTCTTTGTCTGTTGGTGTCATTTTGAAAACCCCAAGGCAACCCGCTCTGTTTCGACGTGTTGGTGGAATACAGTTCCCCCCTGACTTCAGGTCGCCGTGCTTTTTGTATAAGCACATGTAACTCAACTGGCTCCAAAACTGCCAACACCGTATGTTTGTGTAATGGGTGTGACAGATCTGCGTGACTGCTGTATGGACCCAGGATAAGGCCAGGCTGATTCTCTGTCGAGTGGCTCAATAAGAGGACTGAGAACAAAGTGATTGTTTATTCCAGCCAAGTCATGTTTGCACACACCCTAGATCTCCTGATAAGCACTTCCCATCTGATCACACGTGGTTCCACGACATCGAATTGCCTCCCCCGTTACTTTGGGCGGCTCTCACCAACAAACTCAAGAGTCGATATCCCATAAAGGACGACGTACCCGTGGCTGACTGATAAAATCTGCTTTAAATAAGCCAAGTGAAAATGACACTCAGAGACAAATTGCTCACTTAACCCAGGGTCAATCCTGTTTTTACTCACAGTACTACATTGCTCCAGTAAATATCCTGCTTTATAAACAGAAAAAAATTAAAATGGTAAACTCACATATTTGTAAATGACAGATTTCTAAAGACGGATAACATTGATATTGAAATAAATGGCATATTAATTTATCAACAAAGCCGGTTAAATTTAACTATAAAATGTATTACAGTCGATAACCACTGATTACAGATGTTAACCACAGGGGTTCCACACGGTGTCCATTTACATTAGAGTGATACAATGTTAAATTGTGTCACTCTGATCACATCTGAATAACCCTTCTGTGCAAGAGCAGAACTGCACATACAAAAGCTTGCACATTTCAGAGACGTTTCAGCTTGAAGGCAGGCTATTGGCTGCAGACCATGCACGAGGGGTTCAAATGCAGCACCGGTGTGGTGCAGCTGAAAAATGACAAGGGAATGTTCTGCTGCTGGGTTCCCTGTTCGGTAGAACCTGATGCAGTCCGGTGCTTAACGCTGGAGCGCCTATAAGAGTAATATGGCCAACAGAGCAAAGACAGACAGTCGGTCTTTGGGCGTCATCCCCAGAAACCTCCGGAGCAAACCGGGAACCATTCAGAGTCGCGTCGGTCGGGCCAAGGCGCGGCATGAAAAGCCCGAGGCAGGTTTAGGGCCTGCCATACGAGGGGACACACGCCACCCAGCGGCCTGGAGCAAACTTCTCCGTCTACTCGTTTTTTGAAGAACTCAAGATTGTCGAGTTTAGGAGAGAATAGCTTTGACGTTCCTATTGGCCAAGCAAAATTTTCTTGCAAGGCAATACTGTGTACAAGCGGTTCCTTTTCTTTACATAAGGGAATTGCACACCTCAAAAGGGTGACGTCTGAAGTATTAAGATTAAGCATTACTTGAACTTAAAAGAAGCAAATGTTTCATTGTGATACGGCTATACAAATAAATGCGGGCACCAGGGTCTCCTTTCCTATTTGAGAGGAGCAACACACCTAATCCATCATTTAATCTCTGGATATCACAATTACTAACCAGCAGGTAAAGGGGGTGGGGCAGGGGTATATGGCATTTTCACTGTTGGTTGTTGATTATACAAAATACTGGAAATTATATATTCTTTTTGAAAGAATGATGAAATAATTTTGAATGCAGCTGTAGATTCCACAATTTCCCATTGCAGACAATGATAAGAATAATTTTTGAAATACCATTTTAATTGCACTGTCAACTTCACAAACTTTAGCAGCGATTGTATATTTATGAGCCTAAAACACAACCACGCATGGCCAGAAAACATGATTTTGATTTTTAAAATCCTCCTCATTTTTAGAACACCCATCTTGGTAATTATCGAAAATCTAAAGTCACTATGCGTTTGCCCAAGCTAATGGCATGAGAAAACTGTAGAAAATCATCCTTAGATTTATAGGCTTAGCCAGGTGTGACACAAAAATGAATTTACAATGGAGCAAATTATTTGCATTTAGTTTGTTAATCAACAGTAAATCCCTTTTAATTTGAACTTGCTTAGATATCAAGGGGTAACAGGCGAGAGGCACTTGGAGAGAGTGGATAAGTGGATCCAAAGAATAACTACAGACATGGCAACCCAGACCACTCCTAGTGAATGCACAATAGGGGTAGACTGTAGGCGTTACTTTTTTTTTTAATTACCGGTAATTCATGACTTTATCATTTAGCGTATTTAAGCTGAATAATTACGAATGTTTTGAAATGTAAAAAAAAAAACTATGCGTCAGGCATTCAGGGCAACGTTTGTCTTTGCATTGTTACCGTTAAGTCTATCCGTTAACTGTACAGAGTCATTGCAATTCCAAAAACTACACAGTTAATTCACCTGATAATCAAATAACGCTCATCTAACAATTAAATGACAGCCCTGCTGAATTTTAAATTCTCAAGAGTTCAAATTTCATATAACAGACTGAAACCATCGGATACCATTTGTCTTATTATGGATGGGACCGTAGAGTAACTCACTGATCCAGAACCGTAGAGTAACTCACTGATCCAGAACCGTAGAGTAACTCACTGATCCAGGACCGTAGAGTAACTCACTGATCCAGGACTGCCCTCCAGGCCAGACTGAGCCTGTATCTCAATATGACGGACAGAAGAGATCAGAAGAGAGGGATGCGGGAGCCCAGAAAGCCGATGTCCGTACAAACCTGACATCACTGGGATGGGGTTCTCCAGGAGAAAGACCGTCTGCTTCCAGTGGGTTTTAGCACACTGCGGCCCTGTCGAGAACATTACCTGCAATCCGAACAAGTTGACTTTAAATAAAACACCCACACAGACACACAGACACACAGACACAGTGAGGGGGGGGGCAGGGGTGAGTAAAATACTTTACTCAGCGCCTAGATTAGATGTGTGCCAATTGCCTTTAAATTGCTTGGGGGACAAAAGCTCCAAAGGGCGGAACGTAATTGGCTATGTTAAATAACACGGTACCACTTACCTTGCTGCTGCAGTTCTTGTCGAAGAATATGTCAAAGTATCCGACAATAGCCTGGAATGAAATCAGGAAGAGCTGTTCAGACATGGCATTACAACAAACCTTTGGAAAAGTTTCCAATACCCTGATGGCTACAGTGAAGTCCAAGGGGTGGTCACACTAACTCCCTCTCATAAACACACTCACACACACTCATTCTCTGTCTCTCACACCCATAGCTTTTTTTTTTTATGGAATGCCAGAGATATAGTCCTCATTTTCAGCAATAGGAGGAACACAAGAATGAGACACCTGGTGCTCTCTGGAATCGCCCATGTGAACCAGGCATTGCACTATCCTCTGCCAACCCCCATTTCTCAGGAACCAAAATGTTTCTCCAGTTCCACAGAGTCAACCCAAGGTACAACACACGTTGCTTTTCCCCAAACGAAAGAAACAAATTACTTTCCAGTGCCCCCTCTTTCCAATACAGGGTTGTTTAAGCCCTTTCTGCTGAGCAAGTTAAAAAAAATTAATAGCTGCAGAGGAAAGCAATCGAGTTTGTCCATCAACACAGATTTAATTCAGTTCACCACCACAGGCCACCTCACCAACTTCACTTTCAGAAATAAAATGAATCTTCTGCACAAGAGCATACTAGGTATTAAGCTTTGTATTTAAAACTAAAATAAAACGTTAAAAAAAAAACCCACAGAAGCATACACAGTTCCGATTGAAACGCCTACAAGAACAAGAACAATAACAATAGCGAATTGAGTGGCAAAATCACCGAATGATGAAAGACCACCTTTCAAATCTAAGAGTAAAACCAGGCCACTTCCCCCGAGTTTCCCCCCTCTAAAGAAGAGCAACTATATCAATTTCGGGAGCATGCCTGTAGTGGCGATGGCGCGGAACTAATAGCTTTTAATCCTGACACGGCTGACTACACAGACGGAGCCCTTTTCAAACAAAGGGGAGAGAGCTCAATGGGGAGAGACTCTTGAACCAGGGCTATCCTTACTCGTGCACGGGACTAAAATAAGCACTTAGAGAAACGCAGATTCATTTCAACTAATTATATAAAGAAGCACTCACACTTTGAATGCACTATATTTTCTGACTTCTTATGAAGTGACTGAAAAAACACAGCTCAACAGGGAATTTCAATCATAAATACGCACTCTCAAAATCCTGCAAATCCCTGTTTAAAAAAAAAGTTGTTTTAACTAGTATTAAAATTTATGTGTACCTAGGAGGAATCGGTCTACACTATAATTCAGAATTTCTGATAACAGGGGTGTGTGCAGGTCCTCAAGGGTGTGTGTGGGTGTGTGTGTGAGTATGTGTGCGTGTGAGCGTGTGTGTCTGCTTGAGAGCGTGCGTGAGTGCGTGTGAACGTGTGTGTGTGTGTGTGTGTGAGTGAGCGTGTGTGTCTGCTTGAGATATGTGAGTGCGTGTGTGTCAGCTTGAGAGCGTGTGTGAGTGAGTGTGAGTGTGTGTGTGTGTGTGTCTGCTTGAGAGCGTGTGTGAGTGAGTGTGAGTGTGTGTGTGTCTGCTTGAGAGCGTGTGTGTGTGAGCGTGTGTGTCTTGTCCCACATGCTCTCCAACACGAAAGCAAATCAGCCTTTATTGATACAGACAGTTGAGAGTAGGAAGCCACGAGGAGCAAAATTTTAAAAACATGTCAACCGAACACAATTATGAATTTTAATGATCGTTACAGGACATTTAGCAGACCTGTAATTGCAAAATTAGGCGTAATTGTTTACCAGGCAATCAGATTCACCTAATCTACTTTAGAGATCACCTTCCTTCTTCAGGCGGACATAGAAGAGGAAAGGAAAATGCACTGAACCGAAGACTTAATCTGCAAGACGAAAAATAAAAAGACATCTTAAGCGTGTTTAAAGACAACAATACAGGCTGACACTTTCAATGAAAGTTTACCCGTTCTGCTTTATCAATGGTCAGCCATGCTCATTTGTGATTGGTGTGCTGTGGCTGTGCCACCCAAGAAGTGAGACGGGACACGGCCCACGGAGAGACTGGCTTAAGCATCAATAAAAAACTAAATAAAAAAGCAGCAGGAAATCACAAGCGATGACTGACTGACTGACTGACTGACTGACTGACTGACTGACTGGATCAGTAAATATCCTACAACTCCCATCTTGGGAAGAGACGGCGGGAGAGTATAAACACTGCCAGCGGCAGGATGATTAATCCTCTTCTCTAAGAATAGACTCATCAAGTGCAAACACCGACCCCAATAGGGGAATTGGCAACCCAAACCTTGGGGGCGATATCTACAAACATTATTCACAGAGAAATAAAAATCACCATCAGCAATAAGAAGGAAATGACACGCTGAGACCGTTAGAGGGGTGAAGAAGAAGAGGAAGAAACCCGACTACCTTTTGATTACGTTTAATGATAGTGTTAAACCCGACGTTTTGATTACGTTTAATGATACTGTTAAGACATACATTCTTTTAACGCCGTTGGGAATGAAATACAGAGGACAACAGCTCAGAAGTGACCGCGAAAGGAGAACCCGTGCAAAGCGGTTTTAAGGTACATCGTAAAAATCAAAGTGGAAAAAAGGGCAGGACGGGAGGATTTAAAACGTGCGTCCATGTTTAATCAGCGTTTAGCATTCAAGCAGGGATCTGGCGAGGATCAACAATGAAAGGAAAGTCTGAGTGGCCCACAAAGGAGACAAACACAAGAAAAGAAGAAAAAAAAAAGGACTCAGCGTAGCACTGTTCCCAGGAAGGAGGAAAATTAATAACAATCATCACCGCTTACATCAGCTGGGAGCAATTTATCATTTTGTCCCCCCTTGCTGGTGTCGTGTTGGAGCAGCGTGTGGCTGAGCCAGATACATTTATGCAGCTGGTCGTGGAGGTGGGCGGATAATGCGCTTTTGATGGGGTTTATTCAAGCGTGGAGGCTCTGCTCTCACACGCCTCGCAGGGAGGGAACAAGGCTCTCCCCGCTATACCGCTGTACCTGCACCCAGCTGGCAACGGGACCACAATAGAAGTGTCAAGGGACGATGCAGCTGACCGCAAGACGTCAAACCCCTGGCTTTTCAGGAGCTTGTCCTCATCACCAAAATATGAGGGGAGGAATGTGCCGCGGCCTTGTCAGTCGCTGTCAAGGCAGAGACTGGGGAAGTGCCAGGAAAGGGCAAGCTTCTGAACCGAAGCATTGTGGGAGGCCCTACACTGTGGCATGCATGTTGGTCGTCAGCCTGGACGCGAGAACTCTGTGCCCGTGTCGTCGTCTTGCTTTTGCAGGGTGTGTGTGGGGGAGGGGGGGGGGGTGGCATGCAATAGTAAGCATTTGTTTTATATCTGGAGAATAAAAATGAGGGGCTGCACTATTCATTTAATGCAAGGTTAGGCAGACTAATATGATGAATGGACTGTCAGTGCCAAACAAGGAGCATGCGTTCAATCATGGAAGTGGCAGAATTTTCAGTTGTGCAACGTCAATAATCCCATGCGATACACGGCAAAATGGGCAACAGGAGTCTGTCCTCAACCGCATTAATCAGCCTAATCCTCTTGGTGCACAGAAAGGGACAGTGGAAATCCATGTGCTTTAATGGACGTTTCGTGTGATCAGATAACCAGGGTTTAGAGCGTTTTTTCCTTCATGAAAAAATGAAGAAAAGGCCCATTCCAGGGCTCAGAGAGAGGAAACTGAAGGTTGTTTTAGAACCCATCAAATCCAGGTTACACTTAACTAAAGACCAAGGTAGATAATAACATAATATTGATTAAACAATAAAAGAAATACGGGGCTCCAAAACAAACTGCTGTGGTAACGGACAGCATGACAACATGAGATATTACACCTCGATTCAATTAAACACATTTACTCGTCTGATTCAGAAAATGGTTTTTCAAAAATTTTAAGTGGACCCGATGAAAAAATACAAGAAAAAAAAAAAAAAACAAACTAAAACTCTAAACGCCATCAGAGCAGCCTAAAGGCATCTTTTCTATACCTATGATTTAGACCACCACATATTACTGGCAAACTGCACAGCACTCTCTCCAATACCAGGAGTTACCTTCATCTGCTGGGGCATGAGGTCTTACTATCAATCAAGCAGGTGTTTAATTTGTGTGGAGTTTGAAATGACCCATCTAAGACAATCTCCCCGTCCATTTGTCAAGCTACCTGTAATTGATCTTCTCGACTGACAATCCCGATTAGCCTGGGTAGATACTGCAGTGGTGGTGGTGGGCCCACTTACCGTGCACTGGGCGCTGTCAGTTATCTTTAGGGAGAAGTCTGTTGCAAACTCCAGCTCCGAGATGCACACTGTGTTGCAGTCGAATGTCTGTCAGAGGGGAGCCAGGCAAACACACCATCAACGCAAATGTCAAGATGGCACGTCCTTGAGAAGATTAAACAGGGCTGTTAGTTTTAAGGGGTTCCATGTTCTGGAACTTCTCACAGCCAAGAATAAACCGGAGAGTGAATGGGTCATCCACAGCGACCCAAACTTGAAGAACCCGAATGTTGGGCAACTGCGTACAGAGGCCGATCACACTCTCGGTTTAACACTGAATAGCCGATACTAAACGGTGTCAAACAAACCCAAGTCCGCTCTCCAGTGACACTCTCAAATGAGCACAAAAGGTTTTCATTTTCCGGGACACAGATCATTCTTATTGTAATATTACTGGATCGTATCAATGCCGCAATGTTCAAATAGAAATTTAATTTAAGCAGAGAAGGGGCCCATTTTTCCATGGGGCGGGGAAAAAGAAATTATTGATATAAAACTCATATCCCATTATTTCCTGTTTATGGGTGATTTATCACAGATGAACAGGAAGATGAAAGTGCTATTAAATGTAATGACTGCAGATCAGGATCTCATGCCTTACAAATTAAAGAAATGGAAAAGGAGGCCATGGATATGAATAACTTTTAGATTAAACATTTTAAAGTCACTCTTACAACAGCCTGACTCTGTCCAACCACTACACTGTTAATCACCTTTTCGGTCTGTTGCCACGGCAAACCGTTCAGCTAAGCTCAGCCACCTCCATGTTTACCTCCGTGCAGGAAAAAGTCATGAAGAAGTAGTGAAGTAGTGAATAAGTGAATAAGTGAGACCGTGAAGACTGGAATCAGAGCATCAGTGGAGTTACAACACCTCCTGCATTCACAGCCTGTCAGTCGGTCAATCTGTGCAAAATTTTGAGATCAAAAGTAATCTGCTTACTCTGCAGTCAGGAAAGAAAAGCAATTTGCTAACTACGAGCTTCGCATCCTGACAAATTATTAAAGCTTGTTGCCGGCAACAAGCAAGGCCTTGTTTCCATCGGCAGCCGCGCGGGACCGGCTAGCCGCAGGAGAGGAATAATGAAGTTTGCTAAGGAAGAACTTAAACAAGAATTAGCGTAATCAATCAGTGGCTGTGCTGCAGAAGCAGAGCAGTGCCTGAAGCTGTTTATCTCTGCACTACGCTGCGGTGAGGGGCAGTCTCCTGCTGGCGGGACAGGGAACTGCAACTCCGTTCATGCTTCTCCTCCACTGAGTCCCACCCCACTGTGTGGACTGGATAAGGGACCATCCACATTGGACTTCCTGTTTCCCCCAGTTGTAAATGTGATCTGATGCGACAAGGTTTTTTTGCCATCACATTCACACCACTATTTAGTTTACTGTGTTCTAATGTTAAAAAAATGTATAAAAAAACATAACAATAATTTAAAAGGTTTTTGAAAAGACGGGTTACCTGGATGACGGCCGGCTCAGAGATCAACGTCTCCGGCTTCAACACCTCCACGGCTGCCTCCGGCACCACCGCCTTCTTCATGCAGTTCATCCTGAAGCCATACACGTCCTCCCAGAATGCAACGCGCTCTCGGTGCCTCGGGACGTCCCCCACCGCCGCCAGGCGGATGGCGCACTGGTCGGGATACACTAAAAGGAGGGGAGCACAGAGCGAGAGTGACACCCCTTTAATTGCATTCAAGAATCCCAGGGCTCAACTACACAGGACTGCTGACCCTGCCGTTTCCCGCCACAGCGCGTCCCCCAGGAGCGCTTTCGTGCCCCCCACCCCCTTCTAAAAAAAGATTTCATTATTGTGAATTAACAGCGGTGGAATCATTGGTAAAAACTCTTAACAGATGCAATATGGTGAGCTCACCTTCACTCAACATCAGTACCAGTTTAGGTACATCATTTTGCACACATTTTCACAGAATTCAGAGCTTCGGATGAAGCCCGAAATGGGCAACTTCAGACACGAATTGGCTAGAGGTGGCATGAGATGCCTATACCGCTTACTGTGGTATTTTCAGGGTGAGGGTCATTTTATTTACTCGTGTTTCTACAGTTTTAGCCGCCCAATGGTTCGATATGTTGCACAGAGCTTTCTCGATTGAGCTTGAGTTCAAAGGAAAACATCGGAGGCATTTGTACGCGTTTCTCAGTATGACACCTAATTGTTATTTTCTCTATTAAAATCTACTTGCTGCTACATGGTGAAAGGTAACAGCACCAAGTTCCATGGGATGCCTTGTTATTTGTCAAAACCTCCACAACGCTCTCCAGTCTTCCTAAAGCAATCACATATGAAATGACTAACTCAGTTCTCAGTTATGTATCTATAACAACCACACTCAATATTCTGAGACAATGCACAATACTTTTTTAGCAGACCATCGTTGAATATATATTCAGCATGTTTAGCATTGCATAGGTTGCAATACGTTATTATGTTTTGTGAATGAGTCCAAAAATGTCTGAGGTGCAAACGTGTTTAAAAGGCTAATGCTGGTCCTCTGGTTGGCTGAAGTGCACCATCTTTCTGAGCGCACCGGTAATGTTATATATATA
>JAOYSI010072703.1:1949-21065 GCA_025775065.1 Hiodon alosoides | reverse complement strand
TCCTTGCAAGTAAACTCTAATACCCAAAGACTCCAGCGACTCTGTCATCTTTGATAAAGAGAAATATTTCTAACACATGTCTATCTTAAACGTTCCTTCATCATCATCAGGACTGGTAGGCAACAATTTCCTTTCAAGAATTCAAAACACCCCCCCTTTTTGTTGCTTGAAATTGAAAAAGACTGGATTTGAATGTGATGTAAGTATGCGGCACAAGGGTAAAAAAAGGTTTTACTAAATACTTTTAGTTTGTATTTCTGTGTACAACATGTCATGGTTCCAGGTCTTGTTACACATGTATGTTCATGTGTAAGCCTAACATATCTTGTTACAAACTTCTTGTTATACTAGAGTACTTCTACAAGCCCTCCTTCTCTGGTTAAAGACTTCTTGTTACAGTGGGTACTAAGGTCAATCAAGAAATAGTTGTTGCACATGTGTTATCACGCATGTTAAATAGCTGTACATACCATGTAACAATTTGTACCTACACTTTAGCTACACTGCATATATTTTTGTGTTTACAGTGTATTTATCCAGGAATTAAGTCCACTTATTTTTTTAAAATTTCCATCGACACATGATTGACCTTTAACTTAATACCCATATAAATGTTTGATTAGTCTGCATGTGAATGTCTTGATGGGGATTCCTATAGACAACATTGATGGAGTGTGTATGCATAGTGTGCACATGTGTCAAAAGTATTTAGTTTATGGAGCATAGAATATTTCTTAATAATGACTTTGAGGTAGATGAGGTGTATGCTGCGAACAACGGCTATTTTGTCAGAAGAGATGATTTAAGGAAGGAGCCGATATATATTTTTACATTTTTATTTGACATTTTCAATGGGCAAAGGACCTGTTGTTCTCAACCGCAAGATAGGTTAATAGAAATTTTAAAGTGGAATTTGTCTTCATTCCCCAAGTACACTTACTTAGATGCCCCAGCAAGCTGTTTTATTATGACTCAGGAGTTAATGGAGTCTAATTTGAGGTTTTGTTAGTATGAAAATAAGTCCTCAAGCAAAAAAAATTCTTCCCACAGAAGGAAAATGAAATGCAGAAATGGCCATTTTTTTTGTCGTCAATCTTATTTCAAAACAGCCATTTAAAAGTCGTTATAATTTTTATTGTTATTGGTACAGCGTTTAAAAATCACGATAAATAATTTTTCTAAATTGAAAATGAGTTTCCCTGTGTTGTCTTTTAGTGTGACATTCATATACCAGCAAAATAAATAAAACATGAAATTTAAAAAAAGTGGAAAAAAAAGATAAATGGTAAACTAAACCACTAAACCACTGACTATTTCCCACCCAGAGTGGAAAAAACTTCATATTTATAAATGCACCTTACATTTTTCACCATGGATATCAACATTGCATTTTTATCCCTTAAACAAACTTATTGCAACATGTTTCCATAAATAATTAATTCATTAAATATATTCTCATTCAATAGATACACAAAATATCAACTCTGCATAAATAAGACATAATATACACTCTCCGTATTAGGTAAACCTCTTCAACTGTGAGCTAATGCAAATATCTAATCAGCCAATTACATGGCAGCAACTCAATGCATTTAGGCAAGTGGACATGGTTAAGGGGATCTGCTGAAGTTCAAACCAAGCATCAGAATTGGGAAGAAATTGACTTTGAATGTGGTATGGTTGTTGGTGCCAGACGGGGTGGTTTGAGTATTTCAGAAACTGCTGATCTACTGGGATTTTCACGCACAACTATCTTTAGGGTTTACAGAGAATGATCAGAAAATATCCAGTGAACGGCAGTTCTTTGGGCGAAAATGCCTTGTTGATGGCAGAGGTCAGTGAAGAATAGCCAGACTAGTTCGAGCTGATAGAAAGGCAACAGTAACTCAAAAAACCACTCGTTACAACTGAGGTCTGAAGAACACGTCGAACCTTGAAGCAGATGGGGTACAGCAGCAGGAGACCACACCGGGTGCCACTCCTGTCAGCTAAGAATATGAAACTGAGGCTAAAATTTGCACGAGCTCACCAAAATTGGACAATATAAGATTGGAAAACATTGCCTGGTCTAAGTCTCAATTTCTGCTGCGACATTCAGATGGTTGGGTCAGAATTTGGCTTAAACAACATGGAAGCATGGAGCCATCCTGCCTTGTATCAACGGGCTGGTGGTGGTGTAATGGTGGTGGATATTTTCTTGACACAGTTTGGGCCCTTTATGACCACAGTGTACCCACCATCTAATGGCTACCTCCAGCAGGATAACGCTCCATATCACAAAGCTCATCTCAAACTGTTTTTTTGAACACGACAATGAGTTCACAGTACTCCACGGTCTCCAGGTCCCCAGATCTCCATCCAATAGAGCACCTCTGGGATGTGCTGCAATGGGATATTCGCATCATGGATGTGCAGCCGACAAATCTGCAGCAACTCTGTGATGCTATCATGTCAATACGGACCAAAATCTCTGAGGAATGTTTCCAGCACCTTGTTGAATCTATGCCATGAAGACTTAAGGCAGTTCTGAAGGCAAAAGGGGATCCAACCCGGTACTAGCAAGGTGTACCTAATAAAGTGGCTGATGAGTATATAACCATATATAGTAATTTCAGTTGAAATATCTGAAATATTTATTAACAGATTAAATTTTTTAGATTTTACAGCACCTGATTATTATTGACGCTTCAAGGTGTTGCCAGCACTGTTCTGATAATCATACTAATGACACCACTCAACTGCAAATCACACATCCTACATATTGTACCATTGATCAACTAAGTAATTTAATCTTATCAGCACTTTCAGTACTCTGAAACACATTCCTCCTTATGTGTGAAATATTATTTTAATATTCACACTCCACCTGAAAATCTAAACTGCACTCCAGGTAAAACACAGCCATTTTTGTGGTAAATATCTCTTCATTTTTATTTGTTCGTTTTGCGGCGCTTTCTTGGCAGCTCACAGGTCTCTTCTAGCTGGGTGGACCAGAGGCAGATATGGGACGGCTATTTCAGTATCAGTGTTTGCTTTCAGCAGTGTTACAGGACTTGAGTCCTTGAGTCCAGATCGAGCTATTTCAGACTCGCAAGGCTGGTCACTCTAACTTTAGTATTGTGACCCAGGCCTGAGTCACTTTTATAAAAATATTAAATTGGATGTGGCAAGGTTGTTTATTTGCTTTAAATCTGACCATTTTCTTAAGAATTAACAGTAAGCGCAGTAATAAGGAAGCTGCAATTTAATAACTGTTATGAGCACTGGACTTAATATTACTGTAACGCTGCAGCTCCTGCATGGTTGCTATCAATGTCCCTGCCTGTGTGTCTGGAACACTTCTGGCAGCCAATGCAGTTTGGGCTCCTCCTGTGTTGTCTGTTTTCCTGTTGTGCCTATGCCTTCATGTATAATAAAAACTTTGATTGTAAATCTCCAGAGCTGTCAGTCGCTGACACTGCATTATTAGCATTGTTTTATTTAGCAGACGGCATTTGTTCTCCATGTCCAAAGGACAATAATCAAGTCAATTTAACTTATATTTATCAAAATGTACGCTTACCAATGTGGTGCAACCCCAGCATTTACTTGTTCAGTTCAGCCCTTCGCTGCCATGGAGAGTTAAACAAATCACCTAGCATTAAAATCAGTTATTTGTTTCAATTGAGTAGACAGAACAGAGACAGCAGTTCAGGACTGTGGTTATGATTTGGATTCCATTAAAGCCAGGCTACATTAACATATGGTAAAATAAAGCAATTATCAGTACTTCTTAATTAAATTTGCGGAAGTGAAATATACAAACCCACCTAAAATTTTTCAAAACAGGAAAAGTGTATGTGTCCTGGCGAGTAGGCTTTTGTGGGTGTTTGTGTAATCAGACAAGTGGGCAAAATGAGTGTGACGCACACGCGGGGACCTAATCGATCCTGATAAACTGAGGTCTATCTCAGTTCAACACAGTCCACATTTCCTCTACCCAGGTCTGCTGCCTCCATTAGCCAAATGAACAACCTGCGATCCCTCAAATGTTTTCCTTTTTTACTAATTTATTTCTAAAGAAAAATAAAGGTCAACAGTCAAAGGCTGACTGGTGAACTTCTGAAATGCTTGACAGCTGTAATAAAGAGGTGGTCTTGGTTCCAAAGCCTCTGGTGGCTAGTGCATGTGGATAGTTAGTACCTGTAGAACTTAAATAAAGAAGAAGAAGAACCAGAACCTGAACCTGAACCCAACAGCAGCATCCTCCCAGCTGCCGAATACTTAAACATGTGGAAAATAGGTTCTAAAAAATATAGCTGCAAAGGTTATCATAAATACATTTATGCGACTAGTTAATTTAATTGGAGAGAAGTCCTGTCTTCAGCAATTATTTTTTGAGCGCAGGACCTTGTTGGAGGATATGTCAGTACACAAAGATCTGTTACTGCCAAATGAAACAGAGTCAGAGAGAGCAATTTTATCCAAACGCAAAAGTAATAACTGTTCTTATAATGATGAACTTGTGTAAATGTAGGTCTAAGTTATATTAGCCACAGATTCCCTTTTAGTGGTTATGGACATTAGTGTTTGTCCTTAAATGTGCATGTACATTTTGTATTACGTGTATGATACAGCAGTGTAGGGGATTGCGTTGTAAAATCTTGTCTGGCCTGCTGCTTCATGTCCTTCTTTGCACCTGGCCACCAGTGAAAAATGCCGGATAATTTCCGAATTAGCGTTTTAAGGAGAATTGATATAGATTATTTTAAGGTTTATTTGCAAGTTCATGTATTTAAAGCCATCTAGTCGGACTAACAACTAACACTTCAAGCAAGTGAAGCACTGACACTAGCCTTTCCTGCTCTGAGGGAGCATGAACACCTGCCCTTCCTTTCACATTTGGGGAGGCGCCAACCTAGTATCATTGCTATTTATTTATTGTATGACAATAATGGCTGAATGGATCCAATAATGCTTAGGCTAAATAAAAGTTTTAAATAGTAAGGTTCTCAATTGTTTAAGAAATAATTAGATTAATCTGTTTAGTTTTCAGAACAGGCCTTTTAGAGCTTTATTAGATATTTTAATTTTAATATCAAGCTAAATAGGGAAATCCAACATCTTGTACTGCCTCTGGAGATTGAAATCCCATCTCTTATTTCTCCTCTATAAACTATAGACCAGAAAAAAACTGAATCTGCTGATTTTTAACCAAACCTGCCTTGTCCATGATATAGTTCCTAGATTTAGAAATGATGTGTCTGGATTTTGACTGTGTAGAGAAGTTAGTGTTAGAAAACGTACATAAAAATACATTCACCAAAGCAATTATCCCCTCGTGGATGTCAGCTCCACTTACTGCATACTTTATGAATGGGTCTTAAATAATCAAAATCCTGCATGTTTTTCCCTGAAGTCTATAAAAAACATAGACACTGATTGACACTGAGTGACTTTAATAATGTACAAACCTATAGCGTTCTGTGGGTGAGATAATAGCTCAAGCCCTGCACAAATCTGGCCGTATAGAAGAGGCAAAAAGGATGGTTGCTGGTGGTGTAGTGTTTAAGTTTTCAGGCTTGTAACTGAAAAGTTGCTGGTTCAAGTCCCACCCCAGCTATTGTACCCTTGAGCAAGGTACTTAACCTGAATTGCTTTAGTAGATATCCAGTTGAATAAGAGGATGAATTTAGAAACTGTAAACTTTGTAAGTAGCGTTGGATAAACGTGTCTGCTAAACAACTAAATTGAATTGTAATACAGTTCAGAAAAATGCCCTGCTTGTAATTAGTGGTAAAGGATTCTGAAATTCTGAACCATTTGGCCTAAATGCATAATGTTAGGTCTGGCACAATCCCAATAAAGCACACCAGCTGTGCACTGAAGCGTAGTTGGTGTCTTCATTATGCTATGGGGATGCTTTTAATCTAGACAAAGATGCTTTTCAGGCAAGAGAGGTAAAATTATTGGAAAGATCTTTGGGTATAACCTACTTCAGTCTCCAATAGTCCTAAAGCTTGTACAAAGATTCTGCCAAAAACCCATAGCACCAATTTATAAATGGTCCAAATGTCACCCCTGGCTATAAGGTTTAAGGTTTTTTTGTTGTAAAAACTGTACAGAACACAATGATCTCATTAGACTGTAGATCTCATTGTAATATTTTATTATTTACAAATTATCTGTATATTTTATTTACAAAGTATGTTTTTTTTTATTGAATTTTTACAAAGGGTTTGTTTACCTGGCCTAGAATAATTTAAAAAAATTAAGTTACCAGTTGATGCTTCTTGTTTGCGAACATCTCTAGGCTGGTTTCCATTTGAATACATGCATATTAGATCAGTGCTGTCTTTCTCCTGGTTTAAATAAGGCTGGATACCAGATGCCAAAGGGAACAAATGTTTTCTGAGATATTTGCAATAACAGTTTTCATCACTTCTCTATAGGAACATGTCTCCTAAAATAAAACAAGGGTTGTGTAAATTTGAACATAACTTAAACGTGACAAAAATAGGGAAATACACTTGAATTTCATTTTTTCCATTGCAAGTAAGTTCTTGAGAATCAGTGTGCTACAAAGGCATGGTTCACAATGAATTAATGATATATATATTAGTGAATAGTCCTATCCGTCTTGAGACTTAAAAAGTTTGGTGCAAACACAAATCCCATTATACAGGCATTACTACAAGTACATTAAAACTGTTAATAAACATTTATAATTTATTATAAATGCATTATCCTCCACTATACCGAAACTGATCTGCAACATTTTAACGGTTGCAAAACCGTGAACCTGTACAACTGGTCATAGTGCTAATGCAGATATAAAACCGAAAAATGGCTACATACTTAATGCTGACCAGATATACACTTAATGCTGACCAGATACATACATAACGCTACAAGATTTAAATTTCTCACCATGTTATTTACCATTTACTTTGTTAATGTGAACTGGAAAAGGTAGGGCCTAAAACACAATTTTAACTAGGGAACAATTCAAATGTTGCACAAAATACATATTTAAACATTGTAAACATATATCAAGTCTTTCTCTGTAAGGAATTTTTTTTTTTTTTTTTTTTTTGATTTCTCAGCCTATAAAAATTTAAGCACATCTGAAGGATGTTGGAATAACCTGACTTTCACAGTCTAACTGCTTCAAAGATTTAATGCCATTCTATATTGGGTTTGTTTTCATAGTTCAGGTCACATTCAGCCTTAGTTGAATCTAAGTTGCAACATTTTGCCCAGTGACTAACAGTATATCACAAAATCTGCCTGAAGGATGCTGCTAAAGGTAAAAATTTTGCATACTGCATTTCATGCATACCAGGTGTAACTTAATTCTGCATAAATGCAGTTAAGAATCCAGTTAAGAATATTTAGTTGAGTGCCCCATCTAGTTTCTTTAATTTGCACAGTGTTACACATCCACATTGTGTGAATAGCCTGTGCCTGTCATTTAAGGTTCAAATTGTGTATTTTATTCCTCTAAAAGGGTTTCTGAAACATACCTTAACTCAGCTTGGCAGTGTAAAAATACACACTGCTTAAATACACACATAGACACTTAAGCACACATCGCTGAGAGTATTATCCATTAACGGGAGTTTTACTGAAGTAAAAAAGAAAAAAGAAAACTATACCATGAATTTGAATACTAGTCTGTAAAAACAAAGAACATTAACACTGGAAATTAACTGATTCCCTTGGGAAGATTTAAAGACTGGACTTTATTTATCCTTTTTATAGATCCTATGTATATATATAGGATAAGATTGCCATCTGGTGGTAAGATGGACTTTCTTTTTATTCAAAAGATACACTATATGGACAAAAGTTTTGGGACACCTACACATTACACCTACAGGAGCTTTTATGACATCCCATTCTAAATCCATAGGCATTAATATCGAGTTGGTCTCTCCATTGCAGCTATAACAGCTTCCACTCTTCTGGGAAGGCTTTCTACAAGATTTTGGAGCATGTCTGTTGGAATTTCTGCCCATTCTTCCAGAAGAGCATTTGTGAGGTCAGACGCTGATGTTGGAGGAGAGGGCCTGGCTCGCAATCTCCGTTCTAGTTCAACCCAAAGGTGTTTGATAGGGTTGAGGTCAGGGCTCTGTGTAGGCCAGTCAAATTCTTCCACACCAAACTCATCCAACCATGCCTTTATGGACCTGCTTTGTGCCCTGGGGCACAGTCATGCTGGAACAGAAAAGGGCCTTCCCCAAACTTTTTCCACAAAGTTGGATGCATAGAATTTTCCAAAATGTCTTGGTAAGTTGAGGCATTAACATTTCCCTTCAGTGGAACTAAGGGGGCCTAGGCCAACCCCAGAAAAACAACCCCATAGCATTATCTCTCCTACACCAAACTTTACAGTTGTCACAATGCAGTCAGGCAGGAAACATTCTCCTGGCATTCGGCAAACCCAGATTCGTCCATCAGACTGCCAGATAGAGAAGTGTGATTCGTCATTCCACAGAACACGTTTCCACTGCCCCAGAGTCCACTGACGGCGTGCTTTACACCACTCCATCCGACACGGCTTGTTGATATTAGGCTTGCATACTGCTGCTCGACCATGGAAACCCATGCCATGATGCTCCCGGCGCACAGTTTTTGTGCTTATGTTAATGCCAGAAGAGGTATGGAACTCTGCAGTTACTGTGTCAGCAGAGCGTTGGCGACATTTATGCACTATGTGCCTCAGCACTCGGCCACCCCGCTATGTAACTTTACGTGGTCTGCTACTTCGTGGCCGAGTTGCTGTGGTTCCTAAATGCTTCCACTTTGCAATAATACCACTTAAAGTTGATTGTGGAATATCTAGGAGGGAAGAATTCAATTCAATTGGGTGTGGCCCAATACTTTTGTCCATATAGTGTATGCATTGGCATTCAGTATTTCAGTGTATACCTTTGATTGATGAAAAAAGTTTATAAACAGATATGGCTCTTTCTAATTAGCTGACCCTTATATGAAACTAAATTGACTAAATTCAGTATATAATGTATTCATATTTCAAAGCAATGTAACATACTACTATTAAGTATTTTGGAGAAATAAAGCAAAATTACTTTTGAGTCTAATGCCTGATAATTTTTACTGTACAGTTTTAGCTTAACAGTTTTTTTTTCTCCCTTTTTTGAAGACAATGGAACAAATACATTCTTTTGGAGATTTGTTCCTTAAGTTTATTTGTTTTGTTAAGAAATTGTTTGTTAAGAAGTTGTTTTATTTCCACAAAACATTTATAGACAACAATATGACAAATAATGTAACATACACATGAAATATTAAACAATTTCAGCGTGAATAAATCAATAGAAAATAATGTCGAAAATACTGTCAACAGTCAAAACCATTGGAAAAGTTATCTCTGTCCTGGAAAATAAGCAATTTTAACTCGCCATATTCAGCATGCCCATAATATGTGGAGTTAAAGGTTGCATATCATCCTACTGTATTTTTGAGTTAATTCTACTAATTCAGGGTAATTCTACAAAGCCTGTACATCTTTCTACTGATACCATGGCAACTGTGTCCACATCCTGCAGGAAAGTGCTGCAGATGGGTTAGGATTGCACTGCCTGCTGAGATGTAGGCCAGGAGGGGTGAGGCCAATGGACCCCCAAAGGCCCTGGCGCCAGGCCAGTCTAGCAGGCGCCTCCACACTAGGCAAATCCGCTCATAAAATGTGTGTATTTATCAGCGGGGCAGAATTAGTAAAATTACATGAGTGACTTGGTTAAACCAGCCTAGAGTGTCTTACACTGTTTCATGGTTCCTTTTGATTTTACCCTTTCGAGGTAATACAAACAAAATAGGTTAACAGCCAGGAAATGTTTGCAAGAAGGACCATGCTACTGTTGGTTCGATGTTGATCAAATGTTGATTAGGTGTTAAATGTCCCTTAAATACCCGATTCTGGCAATTAAATTAATCCTCTTGTTTTCTGTTCATATGCAAATTCAGTATTAGGTAAAATAGATACAGAGTGTTTATGTCACTAATGAAATGAATAACACCTTTCCCAGCTTAGAGTGCCTTTTCTTAACCATGGTCAACACAGTTACGGTTTGAGCTCTTCAGACAAAGCTTCAAACATGGCAGCTACATCTGTTTTATTGACAAGGGTCAGCTTGTTTTGTGGGTCCTCCACCCTCTCGGTGGCAATGGTAGCTCTCGACAGGCAGGCAAGCAGATGAGTCCTTCCAACTGCCCCACAGGGTTTGATGTACACTGTCCTGACAATCGTCTTCACCCGTGTCGTGGTGCTGTCACCTTGATCTGCAGTGAAAAGTGAGTGAATATAAATGAACGGAGACCTGCATACCGTTTTAGGTTAGCTAGGTTAGGTTTTTATCAAACCTTTTACCAATATATTTGCTATGTGAACACAGAAATTAACCTGGACCTGTTGCACATCACAACTAGAAACCAAACAGTTATTTTAAAAATACCAATGAGTAATTAAACTGGAATAAACATTCATAGAATAAATTCATTTAACAAGGCAAGGCTAACATTCTCAAATGATGAGTGCATTTTCAAATAAAACCCCAATCGCCCATAGCAAATGAAGCAAATGTTTTTCAGTCCTGGTCTTCCAAAATCTCATTTTTAATTAGCTGTAGTTAGAAGCTGTAAGTACACAGCAGTCTGTAATGTCCAATATAAATGTATGTTACAGTATCAATTCATAATAAAAAATATATATAAAAATAAACGATTGATAACCAAAAAAGATTCTGACTGGAATCCTGAGAACCTGATTTTAGAATATGTTTCTGGTTCCCATCCTTTTGCAGCATTGTCCCTAAGCTCCTGCCTGGTTGCAGAGCCAAGCTTCCCACAGTCAGGTCACTGTGGGTCGCTCGCATTCATGGTCACATTGGTTTTCCTGAATGACAGCTATTCACAGAGCACTCTCCTTTGTTGAAGCAGTTTTATGAAAATAAAAAGATGCCACAAACAAAACACACAAGTACAGAAAGAAAGTGTATTTCCGACAATATACTTTACACTTTGTGACTGTGTCACACTGGTGATCTTTAGTGCAGTCTGGGTCTACTCCATGTATTGTAATATGCAAGTTGGAACTTGGTCTGGAAGTTAACCCGTTAAACATGTATACTATAAAGTGATAATGTTTCTACAAGGATAAATCACATATTAAGGGTATGCTTCATTACATAATAATAATAATAATAATGAAAATAATAATAATGAGTCTACATTAATTCTGACTCTTAAGATCTACATTAGATATTGTAAATTTCATAATTGTGCAGTTGGGTTGGATGTGCCTCCTCTCCAATTGCCCGTGGATCTCTTACGCAAGTTGTGTAGCCTGGACTGTGTAAGAGATGGGTGGCTCTAAAGAGATTGGGTCAGAGTAGACCAATCAAACTGCATCCTTAATGTCCCTGTGTGTGGGTGGCAGGTTTTGTCGAAGCAAGTCGTGTTACATTATGACAATTGACAGAGAAAATTGGAGAGAAAAACACATAACCAATGGATGGTCTAACTTAAAACCACTGAGCTCACTGAAAGCAACAGGAAAAAGTCTAGAAGGGCAACACAATGGGAGAGATCCTGCCACCAGACCAGACTGCTTCCATTTAGCTGTCTTCACAGACCCCTGGAAACTACTTGCCCTCCTGTAACATTACTAATCCTCTGTACAGAGTCCAGTCTACCAGACTAGATATCACCTGCATTTCTTCATGTGTTTACAACAAAAATTGGAAAAAATTCCATTGGTACAGCATTGTAAACTATCAAAACATGGCATAAAAATGAAAACACACAGACACAGATGTTACTCATATAAAGCTGCATTGTCTTTACAGTTGTTGAAAAGGGGGTTTACAACTTCAGTAATTAACCAGCAGGAGGTTGGGTTATGCTGGGTCACTGTATTCCCAGAGCGCTGAGGCTACACCCTAAAAGCTGGCAGTCCCAAAAGAAACCTGCCATTTAGTTGGCATTTACCCCAAAAATCACAGCTTAATCTCTCTCACACCCTGAATGGGCCAGCTGAATTCTGTCTGAGAGAATAAATTGATTATTGAGGCAGCCTTACTGTGCTTTTTTGGCCATGCCCTCCACGACAATGAATTTCCTCAAATCCCTTTTACTGTGATCAAAAGTAACACAGATAATTGTAAACATGCAGATACACTGCCCACTGCAGTTAATACAAATTCAGTATGTTTAGCAAAAATCTAGCTACTGAACGACCATGTTGCAAGAGACGATTTTGGTGTAATAGAACTCCTTAAATGTATCTATCCACCTTGGTCAATGTTTCCCAAGTCTGTTCCTGCAGCACACCGTGTCTGAGCCGCCAGGCACAGGGTTAGGAAACACTAATCTCGGTTCATAAGCAAATGCTCCAGATAAGAGCAACATACTGACTTGAAGTCATACAACTGAATTAACATACAGAGGTGTAGTCAGGGGTGAGCATTTCAGCTTTGAAACACAGACCCCTCTTATTCAGAATCTGTAGCGCAATCTGTAGCGCTGTACTGCTTGTACATCCTCAGGATAATTTTTTTCTTGTACATCTTCGGGATAAAAGTTTTGAAGCATGTAAGTTTTACGCTGTCTGGTGTAAGGAATAGATATGGTGCTGAAAATGTGTCTTTTATGTGGTGAGTGTGCTATTACTGTTTTATACCAGAGGAAAAACGTAGAAGGTATACAACAGCTAGAAAGTGCAGGCTAAGGAGAGTAATTTACTAGGTACACTCTCAGAGGATGTGGGTAAGATCTTTGAAGTTGTATTTCCTGGAAATACAGATGACAAATCCAAAACCATAAAAGGGCAGTAATCAGTTTCCATGCAACCAATACACATCTGAGATCTAATTTGTAACACCTTTGCATAGTAAGAAACATACTAACTTCAGAGAATTATCCTGGAGAAACCCAATTGTTTTCAAAGCACCCTGCTGGGATACAGCAGTTTAATATCATACTTTTGCATGATTTCTCAAAGCCCAGGGAATTATGTCTTTAACAAGGTTCATTACTTTGTAGTCAACTCAAATGAATTGTTTTCAAAAAACTTTTCGTTTAACAATATGAGTGTGATCAAATGACTACATGAATATCAATTATAAGGTCGTAGCTTTTGATCTTAAACTGAAATTAACCAATTTGTATGCTAGATATTAGTACTCATAATTTTGATTTAACAAAAAAAATTTCAGGAAAGCAAACAGTATTAAATGTATATAGGGTGCAGTAATAACCACTAGATGGCACTGTTAGATGAGCGAATGGGACAGAAGAATCAGAATAATAATCACCTGTATTCACCAAGTAAATTTACATGTACCAGGAATTTGACTTGGTGAAAAGGTGCTGACACACTTACAATAAAAACAACGATATACAGACGGGATATATATGCATATTTATACAGAAAGTTGCACACAGTATACATAAGTCAAAAAGTCAGGATGTAAAATGGGAAACCTAAATAAATACCTCTGGGGAGAGTGATGTGTCTACATGTAATCCAATGGGCTAAGATGACTATAAACCAGAAGACTATTTGAAAAGGGCCACCGCGTGTGGAAATAAACTTTACAGGTGGTGTCTTGTTTGCAATAGGGTAGTTTTTTCAATAAGCGATGAGGGTGGGAGGAGTCAACTTCCTTGCGCTGGAATTGTATAGGTCCTGGATGGAGGGTAGGTGGCCTCTCTCCGCAGTACATGCAGCAGTTTGCCTTTGGGACAGACAGACGCAGTCAGCTGGTGCAGTGATCTGTGTTGGTTTCAATGATGTTGTTATCCCACTTCAGGTCATTTAGAATTAATGGTGCCCAGGAATTATAATTATTAAAATGAGCTGACTTCTGAACCATTTATTTACAAGAGGGAAGGTGGTGAGGGTTTTTTCCTGAAGTCTATAACCTTTTTTGAGTCTGCTAAGTTCCAAATTGTTGCGTCTGCACCAGGATACCAGTCGGCCAACCTTGCTTCAGTACCTCGATTCATCACCGTAGGAGATAAGACTTCGATAAGGTGGTATCATTTGCAAACTTGAGTGGTTTGACAGAAGCGCCAGGCACAACTGGAGGTGCAGTCATTGGTGTAAAGGGAGTCAGGTAGGGAAGAGAGCATGCATCCCTGCGGCGCTCCGGTGCTGAGGGTTAATGTGTCATATTGGTGACTACCCAGCTGCACATACTGCCTCCTGTTGGTCAGAAAGTCGGTGACCCAACGGCAGGTAGAGTGTTTTGCCAGACTACCTTGAAGCCTGTAGCACAGCTGGAATAATGGTATTAAATGTAGAGCTAAAGTCCATGGCTAACATCCTAGCACATCCCTAGAGTGTCAAGATGCAGTAGAATACAGTGGAGGCCTGTGTTGACCATGTCAGCCACAGACCTCTTCGCTCTGTAGGCAAACTCTATGGGGTTGAGGTGAGCATCAATGAGGGCGAATATAGGGCGAAAGTCACTTAAATGTTTTCATGATGACTGAGTTAAGTGCAGCTGGTCTATAAATGTTGTTTTTTCAGGACTGGGACAATGGAAGAAATCTTTAAATATCAGGCAATAACTGAGAATACATCCAATGACTGGTTGAAAATGCCAGTGAGGTGATCCTGGGATGACAGAGGTGAGAATAGAATGTGAGGAGAGAGGGAAGGTAAGGTTTGTCTTGGGATGACAAAGGTGAGAACATAATGTGAGGAGAGAGGGAAGGTGAGGTTTTTCTCGGGATGACGAAGGTGAGAACAGAATGTGAGGAGAGAGGGAAGTTGAGGTGTTCCTGTCAGAGAAGAAAGGGGAGTGGGTGGAGTTAGATCAATGTTGATTAAAGGTCCTTTGTCCTTTCTGATTCAAATCTACAGTAGATGTGGTTGGCAGTAGCGGTCATCTTTAGCATTTGGAGATTTCTTATTCTACTTTGTAACAAAGGAAGACTGAGACTACCTTTCCTCTGTTGTTTAGCAATAGAGGCAAAGTTCTACCCCAATGTCTCCAAATTAAGTATTCCAAACTACACAATTCATGTAGAATGACCATGCAAAACCTTATCAATATTATGCTTAAATAAAGTTACAATTAGTCCTGTTTCCGATGGTATTAAGGGCATTAATTCCATTCTGTATGCATAAATGAAATGCAGTGTTTGCAAAAAGATCATGCTAAAAATCTACATGAGCAAAAATGCCCAGTACTTCTAAAATTTAAATAAATGAGTCCTTAGGAGAGAAAAAAGAGTGACAGAAACTCTTTTAAATCTCATTGAGCTGCACATTAGGAAAGTCATCCCTTACTTCTACCTCAATTAGGTTCTTTAAATAAATAAAAATACATATTAATATGTAATCAACATTACAAGATGCTTTTGTGTCATTTTTTGTTCTGACCTATGCTCTTCTATATCTAATAAATAACGACATCCAAGTACATTTTCAGTTGCAATATAAGGTTTACACATTCATTAGAGGATGTATAATAAAGAAAATTCTACAACTTTTTGCTGACAGACAAATAATGCTTTGATTTACCTGTCAAAATGGCAATATGCCCCATTTCACTGATAGGTTTTGTGATTTAAGGTAGCTCAAGAGAAAAAAAAACTCCAATATCACAACATCTTGGGTGAGTAAATCAGTCAAAGTTTGGGTTTCTGAAATACCCTTCAGCAATGTCATAAGAAAGAGTTTAGTTCAGCTGAAGGCCAATAAATCATGCCTTTATGTGCGTCCTTGTCAAATCTAGAAGTAATGATGGTGGATACTGTCAGACAGGTTGGAGATACATCCCTAGTTTAAGCCTGTGAAGTGTTGAAAAAAAAACTGCATGACGTTAGAGGACCACAAGGCATATGCAGACAACACAAATTTTAAATGTTTTCCAGACCTAAAAATTGTCGTTATAAAAAAAAAACTTTCCATTTTCGACATTGTGCACAAAATAAGCCTGACAAGTAAACAAATTTGGTAGATTCTTTTAACAGACTGAATCTTGGTTTAAGATATGTATGACAGTAGAGGTTTTTTGTTTTTTGTCACATATATAGGTATCATAGGCACAAGTTTGTCATTGCTGAATGCAATTTTTAAGTATTTACATAAACTGGTGCGAAGTAAAACCTTGTCAATTATTAGTTTGCAGAAAGTTTACTTTTTATTGGTGCTGTAGGTGGTTCTAGTTCTGGTTTTATTATAAATTAAACGTTGCCTAACTTAACGTAATATCAGATGGCTTGATAATTAGGGCTGGTTGGGTTGTCCTTTAATTTGGCAATGAGTTGGTAACAGAAGGTATACCCCAAATTGCACTTCACTCCACTGCCAGTAGTGCGTCTAGTAAGTTATCATCAAGTAGTGACCAGAAAGATTTTTAGAACTCCGTAAATTGTCCTTTGGCTCGAAGTATAGTGCTCAGGCAGAAGTTTGATTTGAATCTTCCTTACAATATGCCATGGTTTCAAAGAATAGGACCCTACCCACCAATAGATCTTTACATTTTTGAAAACACAAATCTTACAATTCTTTGTTATTTACTAGCCAATGGGATGACAGTTGATATTAAGGTTGACATGGGTTTACAAGACACCACGCTATGAGCAACAAGAACATCTGTCTCAGCAGCCAAATTTATTCCAACTCTCTGTTTTCAGTAGGACCTATAAACACGGTTATGCCCCCAACTAGCCCTGTTCTGCATGTCTACATCTGTGCTATTTATCAAGAACATAATGTCATCAATACTGTAAAGTACAGTACTGTGCAAAAGTCTTAGGCACCCTAGGTTTTTTAAATATATAAATGTAGGACTACATAAATGTAGATAATTTATTGTATTTTGTTGAAGAAAGTTGTAATAACCACTTTTCAAGTAAAAACTTGATTCATTTGTAAGTATATAGCCCAGTGCATGTTTAAACAAAGATAACAAATAGGTGCTAATCATTAACATAATAAATTGATTGAACCAAACAGATTAAGTAAAGCATTAATGGTTGCAGAAGTAATTAAACTGGGTGATGGACAACCAAACTGTCAAATAATCAACACTATGGCAAGAGTGAGCATAGCAACAAGACAAAAGGTGGTCATCCTGCATCAGCAATGTCTCTCAAGCAGAAATTTCACAGCAGACAGAAGTTTCAAAAATGTCATGTCCAAGCTATTCTGAAGAAGCACAAAGAAACTGGCAAGGTCGAGGACCAGAAATGCAGTTGCCGATCACGGAAACTGAGTGTTGCAGATGCTCAAACGGAAACTGAAGTCTTTTCAAAACCGGTGGAAGTCCAGCACTGCTATCAGCTCTGAACTCACAGAAACTACTGGAACCCCTCTGCAGTCCGGATAAGTCTTGTCAGAAGTGGTCTTCATAGAAGATATTCCTCTGAAGTGGAAACAAAGCCAAAACACGCACGAAAACACAAGGAGTGGCGTGCTGAACAATGGAATCAAGTGCTCTGGACTGAGTCAAAATTTGAAATATCGGCTTTGAAGTGTTGGCTCAAACGGGAAGCAGTTTGTCTGTAGATGGATGAGTGTCTGCATCCAACAGTGAAGCAAGGCGGAGGTTCCCTGCAGGTTTGGAGACGAATTTCTGCAAAAGGAGTTGGTAATCTGGTCAGAATTAATTGCATCCTGAATGCTGAGAAGTAAAAGCAGATGCTCATCCATCACGCAGTACCATCAGAGAGGTGTCTGATCGGTCCCAACTATATTCTGCAGCAGGACAATGACCTCAAACACATGGCTAAGGTCATATAGCACTGTTTTCAGCAAAAAGGAAAAAAAGTTCTGCAGATGGTATGGTCTCCACAAAGCCCTAATGTTAGCATCATTGAGTCTGTCTGGGATTATCTGGACTGAGAGAAGCGAGACAGCCAAAGTCTGTAAAGGAACTGTGATTCTCCAAGATACTCTGAACAATCCACCAGCTGATTTTCTTATGAAACTGTGTATCTAAGAAAACTGATGCACTGTTAAAGGCAAGGGGCAGTCACACCAAATATGGATTATTTTTATTATTCTTACTGCCCTTTGTAGCATTTCTTGAAAGCGTCCCTTGCTTTACAGATTCTTTTTTACATATGCTTAAAGCTTTTGCACAGTACTGTGACACCAGGGCTGACTTTTTATTAATATCACAACATAACCAACAAACTCAAATTCAAACACAATTTGTAAAACTGAATAACATTCACATTTAATTTCTGAAGATTTAACATTTTCATTTCAAGGTTCAGTTCAACATCATTAATATTAATAATCATCTTTCTTAGCATTACCGAATATCAGAAATGGCCGTCAAAGGAGGAAACATTCCAGCATTGGGGAAGTAGAGCTTGAGCTGATGTGTTGTTCTGGTAATGAGCTTCTTAGCAGTCAGCTACACTGGACACAAATCAGACCTGTTTTAGAGGCATTGTTAATGTGTGCCTATCTTACATGGGAATAGCACATCAGGGAAGGAGGCCAGAAAAAACAAAAACCTTTGCTGCTCATTCATGCCGCTGTGATCATGGTTCAGAATATTTGTTTCTTCAAAATGTATTTATCTGTAGAATTCAGCCTAAAAGGTGACCCTCCAAAGTGGTCCAGACTTTAAAGAGGCTTGCTCGAATGCAGATCAAACACTATGAGCTGGATTTCACGGTTTCAGGTCAGGATCATTCTATTCGCTGATTAGGACCGGGAGAGCACAGAGGCGGTCCAAAATTGACAGTGTGTTTCATGGGCTGGACTGGGCATATCGGTTTACTCTCAGGTAGTTGCTCTCCTGTTGGCATCCCGGGTATGAGCAAACTGGCAGTGCTGTTTAGGGTGACTTGCCTCTCCTCTATTCAGAGTTGAACCTCTTGGGCCATGTAGCCTGCAGAGTGTAAATGAGATTGGTGGCTCAAATTCAGTTTTGATTACAGGAATCTGCACTTCCTCACCCTCCCTGTGTGTGGTAGCAGGATTTGTAGTGATGAACCTAGATGCATTAGCAATGTTGATTGCAAAAGTTATTCTAAAGTTAATTGAATTTAACAAATTAAATGTGAGTTAAGAAAACATGGGGGGGGCGCGCCCCCCCCCCCCGCACGGGCATAATGGGTGGAGGGGAGCGGGGGGGG
>JAOYSI010072702.1:0-21069 GCA_025775065.1 Hiodon alosoides | reverse complement strand
CCCCCAGCGGGCGCGAGAGCGCGAGCGAGAGTGGCGCGAGAGCGAGAGAGAGAGAGAGAGAGAGTGGTGCGAGAGAGAGGGTGAGAGAGAGAGAGGGAGAGAGAGAGAGGCATCATGAGGCTTTTTGGTCACTGTGAGACAGGAGAGGTCGAGACAGAGATGCACTTCCTTCTTCAATGTAAAAAAAATATATACAAATATATTTTTTAAAATTAGCAAATTCCCTCCCAAATTTCCTAAATTTGACCAACCCTGAAAAAGTCCCAATCCTCCTAGGAGAGGAGAGAAGCAAAGCCCAAATAGCAGCTCAGTATGTGTCTGCATGTCACAGAATGAGAGCTCTGCACGGAGACACACACACTTATCTACATAACAGTATGTATAGGCATGTATATACTATTGTAAATACTTACCGTCCGGATACATGTTTATTGTTAGGAACAATATGGTTGTTTTTTATTTCTTTTCTTTCCATGTGTATATTATATTTTGTATAATTGCTTTGGCAACACCTGCTATTGCATGTCATGCCAATAAAGCACCGTTGAATTGAATTGAATTGAATTGAATTGAATTGAATTGAGAGAGAGAGAGAACAGGAAGTCACTTCTCCTAAATAATGCACAAATGGCTTGATAAATTTTTAAAAAATGCACGTCAGGTCTTTAGAGGCCTTCAAAGGGAAGCCTGGAGCGGTTCTGAGGGGTGACCCAGAGCAGCCCGCTTCAGTGCACCAATTAGCCCCCATCACGAGGGCAAAACGCAAAAACGCAAAGCACAAAACAACACCTGCTTTTCTGACATCATTAAACTCAACTTTTTTTAAAAAACGACTCCCAAATCCTATAATCTCCCCATCTGAAAGGGGAGATAAAGCCTAAAAAAAAAAAACCCCAATAAACTATCTCCTTTTGAAGCTTGACAAACTAGCAGATAAACTCTGAAAAATAGCGATTCCTGCGGAGGAAACACTCATAGCTCCCATAAGTATTTCTATAACACAGATGGCATTCCGCATTCTCAATTCATCACAACCAGTGTGTTCGCCGAACAGGAACGCAACTCTGTCGAGATCAACAGCAATCCGATTTCACAGATGGTTTCCAGGGTGCAGAAAAAAAACGCACAAACCCAAACAAACAAATAAAATCTGTCCACAAAACAAACAAGCGAGATTTAGGCTTGAGTCCTCTGGGCACAAGCAGGCAGCGTGTAATTAAACGCTGGGCTTTTGAAGTCAGGAGATCCGGGAGAGCCAGAGAGCGTTTAAACTAATCAGAATTTCACCCACAGAGAAGGCAAATTAGCCAGGACTCGAGCGGGGCAGAGCATGGGGTGGTGCGCTGGCTGCTGGGAGATTTTCCACATCATTCATTTACAAGTACTCTGCCGTCGGGAAAAATACAATCAAAATGCTATGGCATAATGTTATTTACATCAATATCGGAAACTGTATTGTGATACTTCCACATTTTTCAGCAGAAATTATAAGCACCTTTGCATAGAAGTCCTAATGATGGTGTGGGATACAGGTAGACCTAGAGTGACACCTAGTGTTCCAACTATGCACTGCAGCTCAAATGCATGAAGATATGCAACTAGCGGCCACACAGTAAACATTTGTACTCACCAGGTTCTGCGTCATATCGATGGCGATGACAGCCACCTCCTGGTTGTACTCGCAGATCATCTTCTGAATGACGTTGGTGAGGTCGTCGTTCTCAGTCTCCTTAATGACGTGAAGCATCTCCTGCATCACAGACCTGATGTAGGGTCTGACGTAGGTCTTGGCTGTGGAGGAAACGCCACACAGGCAAACCGGTCACTCCCCCCCTCCCCCAGCAGGTGGCGGCAGAGGTGGCTCCAAACTGCGCTGGCCGATCCAACGGGAGCGACTCTGCCCCCCCGGTGGTGGGGTAAAGACACGCAGACGCACCTTGCTCCTGGTTACTGACGAGGGCTTGCAGGGCGATGGCGGCCTCCACTTTGACAGGCATCTCCTTGTCGGCTATGAGGTCCTGTTTGACCAGTTCCACGGCGTTGCGCAGGACCAGCTCGTTGTGGAACTGCAGGGGGCTGAAGGAGTGCAAGACCCAGCACGACTGGAGAGAGAGAGGGAGAGAGAGAGAAAGAGAGAGAGGTGGAGAGAAGGAGAGAGGTGGAGAGAAGGAGAGGAGAGGTGGAGAGAAGGAGAGGTAGAGAGAAGGAGAGGTAGAGAGAAGGAGAGAGAGAGGTGGAGAGAAGGAGAGGGGGAGAGGTGGAGAGGGAAAGAGAGAGGGGAAGAGGTGGAGAGGGAGAGAGAGGGGAAGAGGTGGAGAGGGAAAGAGAGAGAGGGAGAGAGGGAGAGAGAGAGAGAGGGGAAGAGGTGGGAAACGTTAGTCACCCAGATCCAACCTCAGTATCCTCGGTAACAATGCCACATCCCCACTGTGAGATAAACTCGGCACCCTAGTGGACAGGTAGAGAGATTACATCTCCACAAGGCTGGCACCTCCACCTCACCGTGAGGAACAAGGAAAAAGTGACGGCAGAGCGGGAGCAATGGTGAACATTGCGAGGTGAGGAGTGACGTCGAGGAGTGACGTCGAGAAGTGAACAGGTTAAGGACTGAACTCACGGTTAGGGAATGCAGGACCCAACAGGACTGCGGGTGGGGGAAAGCAGATGGGGGTTGGGGTTACAGGGGAAACCGTTAGAATTTATTACGTTTCTTTTTGTCATCTCTAACAAGGCCATTTCCTCTGCAGGACCCAACACTGCCATGACCACCCTGACCATGCCAAATGTGCAGACAACCAGCTCAAAGATGGTGTCCGCTCTACCCTATTGCTCCTACACCTGTTCTGGAGGGACATAAGAACCTCAGAAGAATCTCAGATCTGAAGGAACATCCCCAGTAGGAACAAGAAAAAAAAAAACCTGAACATAAACGGCTTTCAAACCTAACGGGCAGAACTGCAGAGCAGTGAGTGACTGAAAATGGAAAGTTGAACAAGGCCGTCGAGGTCCGCGTCGGGAGTGAAAAACGGACTAAACCCAGCACACGCTCTTTGGGTCCTCTTGCGATCGTCACCGCTCTCTACGAAAAGTATTTAAACTTTTGCGAGAATCAATCGATTGGCAGCTGGTGCTCCCACGACGGCTAGTGAACTGACTCACCCTAGCCCGGAGATATCCGAGGTTGGAGTTCAACAGCGGAAACACGTAGTTCTGTAACATTAACTCCATCTGCTGCTTGTAGGCCTGCTTCTGTGGGAGGAAAAATTTATCTGGGGATAACCGTCATCTCTTCCAGACAGACTTTTACGGCGGAAGCGTTAGTCTTTCGGGTTTCATTTTGACAGTGAACTCATATCAAGTTTTATATTAAACTGAGCTCTCGGGCTTCATTTATACACTTTAATCATTTGTTTAATGTTTTTTTTTCCCCCATTTAGTCCAAATATTGTCAATATTGCATTCACAAACTGTGTACCACATCAGTACAGGCCATTACATATTACAGTGCCCACCCCTATTTAGTCCATCATTTTATATGTCGGGAAACGCCAGACGGGAATTAGTGCTCCCAATGATATATCTTCAGGGTAGTCAAACTATCCAGAGAGAGAGGGCCACTGGGAAGCGTTACCTTGAGCAAGAGATCCGCCAGAGAGCCTATGACATGTAGAGCGCCGTCCTTCCGCCTGGGATCCGCGTTGGGGTTCATCAGAATCTGGTGGCAGAACTCCATCATCTGGGGCAGAACCTGGATGGAGGTCGTTCAGACACAAAACGGTACGTGAAGTGGTGAAGCGGTGCACGGGCAGCACGTCGTCATACACGGGGCCCTCTCCCCTCCCCAGACACTCCTGTTCCGACAGTTCTGGTTCTCTTACCTCCTTCCGCTTCCTGGAGGCTTTGCACAGGAGACTCTGGGCAGCGGTGGCGGGGAGGGCGTGGTCATCATACAGGTCTGAAACACAAAGCTCGGGGTTTGTTCACCAAAAGAAGGGTTAGTTACTGAATTCGGACAAGGACCGTTCAAACTTTCCTATTTTCCCAGAACACGACAAACAGGACTCAGGCCCAACTTGGTGCAATTCTCAGCAAAAATGTTGACAAACAGCAGAGAACAGTCACCGTGACAGACAGCTCCACGGACAGGCCGTAAAGGCAGACAGACAGACATCAGCATGGATGAGGAGTAGGACAGACAGACATCTCCATGGATGCGCAGTAGGACAGACAGACAGACAGACAGACAGGAGACATCAGCATGGATGCGCAGTAGGACAGACAGACAGACAGAGAGACAGAGACATCAGCATGGATGAGGAGTAGGACAGACAGACAGACAGACAGACAGACAGACAGAGACATCTCCATGGATGCGCAGTAGGACAGAGACAGACAGACAGACACCTGAGCAGCACACTCACTGAACTTCATGCGGATGTACTCGTAAGGATCTTCCTGCCATAGCTTCTCATCCTCGTCTTTGTAGCACATCAGTGGAAAGATCACCTCCTGAGTGATGGTCTACGGTGGATGGGAGGCATCACATACACAACTGGTGCAACGATTCATTTGTGCCTTACAGAGCACCAACTATAATCTTAACGGGATATCTCACAGACTCTAATCAGGGGCAGTCAAGCATCAAATCACCCATTTGGACAACAGCATGCTTTACGTCTTGGAAAGGGCGTATCAGGGCCTGTCAAATGCTCTCTAAGTGAACTGAGATGGTGAGGTCCGGTTCCATTTAGGAACATAACATGCGACCTTTGACACAGCGATCCTGACTTCACGTTTCATTTTTGACAGAGGATATACAAAACCGCTAGCCTTGGATCTCCGAGCTGGGATGACCAGGTCATGTTCTAGACCAGTCCTCAAAACTGTTTTTTCCCCCTCCCCCAAACGCCGACCTGCATGTGAGGCTTCATCTGCTTCCAGGTGAGCGAGTGAGACACGCCCTGGTTCAGGTAGTTTAGCGCCTGCTGCAAGACGTGAGGGGTGACGTACTGCTTCTGCCTGTGCTGGTCCACCACCTTCAGCAGAACCTGGGAAGAGGAGGCCAGAGCCAATACCTTGTTCATCCCTTCTTTACCCAAAGCTCCTGGCCGCTCACGAATGTTTCAGATCCCTGAACATCTTGTTCCCCTTTTAGTGCCGGTTCCCTTCCGTCGGTACAACACTTCAACACTTAACTTAGCTTAACTTAACACAAACAACTTGGAGGTGCAAACGCAAACTGGCCACGTACATCTAAAAAAAATGTATTTAAAAAAGCACCGCCTAAAACGTACAGGAGGACATGCACGCCGCACACCGAACGTCTCCGGGCTGGCCTAACCTGCTGAATCCCCACGGCGTAGGTCTTCAGAAAGAAGTCCGCAAACTCAAAGTACTCCTTCGTCACGTTGCCTGGGCTCCCGTACCTGCGACACATTCGACGCAGATCTGAACGCCAGTGGAGGCGACGCTGTACGCGGCACCCCGGATCAAGCGTTCCTTGCCCAACCCTCTCCCTCCCACACGCTCCCCACCGCACCTCTCAAACAGCCGGGTGGTGATGTGCAGCGCCCACTTCTTACACTTCCACCAGACCAGCTCCGGCCGGTCGTCCTCGTCCACCTCCAGCGTTTCCTAGCAACCAAACAAAAAGTCGACCTTCAGCCATCAGTCCAGCCTATGCATTGCCTCGCTACCGATTCCATTCTAAAAGGTATAAATCAAACGACGAATCGTTCATTTAGTACAGTAACGGCTTGCTGCCCAGCAATGCTAAGTCAAGGCGCAGGTTTTCCCGCAAGGTGCAACGGTGGGCCAACGCATGTTGGTCTGGCCCCCACAGGGCTCTTACAGGAGGGACGTCCCGGTCCACGACAGCTCTCAGGATCTCCATCCACTGAGTCAGGACAGTGTTGTTGACCAGGTGGAGGGGCAGAGAGTACTGTGGACAGAGGGGAACCACATAAACATGCATTAAATCCCGTCACACATGTGATCTGAGGCACCCAGAAAGGCTAGACGTTTCAGCGTGACACGTTACATCCTCTTCACAATGTTGCTGCAACAACGCAACGTCAAGATACACTTGGGCGTTCCACCTGGAGCCAGTTCAGGGATTCCGGGACTTAGCACCTGCACCAGAGCGTGGAAGATCTTCAGGATCTGTTTCTGGATCAGCACAGAGAAGACGGTGGCATCAGGCAGCAGCTGGGTGATCTGCTGCTGGATCCGGGGCAGGAAGACCTGCATGGCCGCGAGAAGCGGGTCCCTCTCCTCTGCCTTCCGGTATCTGAAAGCCGTGGAGATGACAAAGAGCCCTGGTTAATTCCCACAGGACGGGCAGAACTGATGCCTAAAACTGCATAGCAACAGCATCAAAAACAAAACTCAAATGTACCCCCCCCTATCGACAATACTGCACAAGCCTGCAGGCACCCAGGAAGCCGGTAGGAGATGCAAGTTAGGTAGACGGCGTGCCAATTAAACCCACCTCATGCCGGCTGTACTACTCCCAGTCACGACGCCATAAGCTGGATTCGAACCGGCAAACTTTGCCCACTGAGCCACTCAGGAGTAATGCATCACAGAGCACAAGTCACTCACTCATAGGTCTTGACCAGCTGGTAGAGGGCGAGCAGGCTGCCGTACCATCCGGCGCTGTTCTGAGACTGCAGGTACAGCCCGATCTTGTCCACGACGCCGGTCCAGCGGCCCGGGAAGTCGTGCTTGATGATAGCGCGGAGGCAGACCGTCAACTGGGCCCTGTCAATCAGAGAAAAGAGAGTTGAAAGTGCCGATTAAGAGGGCTTCACTGGCACGGCTATAGGACAGTCTGTGGGGACAATAGGTGTACAAACAGATACACATTCTGTTGTCCTGTTGTTATCCCTGTTCTGTGGTTGGTAAGAGAAATGCCATCCACTGTCACACTAAGGCCTAAGGTATCCTTGTTCTATTGGTTATCATCTCTGCGTTTCTGCCTTCTCCGTACAGTGCGTAGGTTTCTGGCGTTTAGGCTCCATATGTGTCTGAGCACCAGTGCACGGCCCACCGGCGGCAGTTTTGGGTGGAGAAGGGCAGAAGTTCTCACCGGATGGACTCCGGGCACTGGATGATGCCTTCCACAATGTTTTCGCGAATCTGCTGCCGGTCGTTCTCGTGGATGTTGAAAGGGAACATGACCTCCCCGTGGGTAGGCTCCCGGTCCTGCCAGTACTGGCTCAACATGTTCTTCAGGTAGATGGCCGCTGGGCGTGAGGGACGACAACAACCGCATCATTTGCCCGGCCTCGGCGACAGCCTGACGACAGCAGCATCTGATCTCTTACTCAACATTCAAATCGCCACGGTTTCCGACTGGAGCCCCTCAATGGCACACGCGGGGAGCACAGCCGGACACAGAACGTTTCACAGAACCGAGAGCGTAAAGAAGGTGTGTGCAGGAGACGGCGTGCAGAAGGTGGCGTGCAGAAGGTGGCGTGCAGAAGGAGGCGTGCAGAAGGAGGCGTGCAGAGTTCCTGAGCTTGGCCAGAGGGACCCTCACCTGCCTGACGCACGGGAAACTCCACCTGATCCGACACAATGATCTGGAGTAAGGTGGGGGCAAAGTTGATGATCTTGTAGGACTGAAAGGACAAACGAAACAGCATTTTCAGATTAGTGGCATTGCACTGTACAATGCTCCTGGTCCAAGCTGTAGAGTGAGAAGTTGATCTTGGCATCAGGGCTGAAAAATCAAGTCAAGAAAAACGACTTATTGTGACGTGATCCTGCATTCCTAGATAAATGAGCCAGAATATTCTCCCAAAAAGTACAAGTGCAGTGACAGCAAAATAAACAGTCACACTGTAATTACACATCAATTTGGAGTTATAAATTATATTTATCACTGGGGAAAGCAAAAATCCTTATTAGAAAATTAAAATAAGGGTGCTCAATGTAGAACTTTTGGGTTTCCTCAACAACAGTTTACTATAAGTACTAAACCTAAATAAAGTAATAAAAAATACATGCAGCCGTCCACCAGCAGTGAGTGAGGTAAACGATTCTGCTTTTCAGGTGAAATGGAGAGAGTCCCGATTATGCAAAACTAGGGCAGAACACCGGGAACATCTCATTCAAGGGTAAAAGCACTCGGCACAAACTCGACAAGTTTGAGAGAGAAAAAAAACCTGCCCCAGCTATAAACAGCAGGGAAATGCATGAAATGCAAATGAAAACGCAGACGCGTTCCTTCGGGTTCCCCCTTCGCCCTGCACTGCCTCGCGTGTTAAAGTTGCACAAATCACTACAGCATCTTCCACCTTGACCCCCATCACACTCCCAAGGATTGAACACAAAGCCCCCGTCTGCACACCGCTTCACCGCCCGTAGGCCAAGGAGTCATCCCTGAAGCTGCAGCTCAGGGGTACATGGAAAGACCACGTTAAACGCGGGCAGGCGCTGCTGACGGGGAAATTAAGTCTAGGAAGAGGGCGCGCGATGGGACCAGCACAATTTCTGCATGTGCCAGATTGCATTAGATTGCATCATTGACACTCGAAGATGTAGCACTGTGCCGATTAAATAAACGGGAGATCAGAAAGCTTACATGCATTAAATAGAAGCTTTCAATTTTACTCTAGAACACAGAAACAGTGACCTGTACTAAGAAAAAATGTTATTAAAACAACAGCAATAAATCACAGTAATTGTGAAAGAGGCATTTTAAAGATTTTGTTTAAGCGGACTCACTTGTTTTGAGTGATATTGTGCCGGCCAGCGGAGTTCAAGCAGTTGTAAATAAATTAACTGTACTTCCTGGTTCACTGGCAAAACTGACCAGCCGTTTAAAACATCAAAATGTGCAGCCTGACTGCCACATTCAGTCAACGTTTCGTTAAAATCTAATGAGGAATAGGCCATCTACAATTCAACATAACAATTTACTTTTTTTTTTAAATCACATCATTCTGCACATTAGACAAAGGGTTTCGATAACACAAATCCTGGGTCCCCCTTAATATGAACATAAAGTCATTATTAAACATCAGGGATCACTTGCTTGTACTACTCAATCTCAGTATTAAAAAACGCCATGGTGATTTCAGTACTGGACCGTTTAATTTGTGCCCAGTTGCGAGCGATGCAGGATCTCATTGTTATCAACACGACCAGTGTGCTGCGATGCTTACAGTTTATTCAGTTGAAAAAGACAAAACGCGTACAGCAGACAGCTAGCTAAGAGGGTGCATCTGACAACCGCCAAAGCAAAACTCATTGATCTCCGAAGCCAGGCCTTGAGAGCAAATCAGGTAAAACGGAGACCCCTTTCTGTGAATGGAAACCCATTCCTCTACGAACAAAAACAAAGTTATTCTGCAGATATACCCACCTGATTGAGTTCATTTTCTGCCGCCAATCGAAGGTTCGGGTCTATCGTACCCTTAAGCGCCTGGATTATCCTGTTAGGATCCATCTGTTACTCAGAATAAAGCGAAACGGATTGTTTTAACAATTATTTTGTCGTTCGCGACTCAGTTAGGCTCTCTGACAGCCCTGCCCCATTTTACCGGTAATCAGCAGGCGACAGTCGCAAACCAAAGTAAACATCAGCGTTTTACGGTAGCAGTGGCATATAGGACGACATGTTGTACGGAATGTTTCCTAGATGTAACAGGGATCTCCTTAGGACGTTCCTGCCGCATTGTGGCACGGCGTTCTCGACACATGTTCTTCTTAGAGAAACGTAAACATCCTGCAGTCGGTTCGCACACGTCTGCGTTGTCATCTAGCTGCACGATCATTTCTGTATATTCAATTGCAATTCGTCAATATCTGATTGAATACTTCCGTCAGAATTTTAGATCGGAGCAGCAGTCAGAAGTTTTTTTACTAGTTAGGAGTAAAATTTCAAAACGCAGTAATCCCAATATATATAGTGGCAATTAACTGTCATCGTGCCATGAATGGTCATCTGTAGAAACATCTTGTATTGGCCGGTGTGTACGTCACGCTCTTTTTCTTTAGACTATGTAACTAGTAATATAATTTTAAGCTTAAAAAGCGTGAAAGTAGACGACCAAATGTTTACCCTTTTCCAGATCTGTAAGACGGCTTCTAATACCGCGCAAATGCTGATGAATGTCCTGACAAAACTTTACACCCTCAGGACCCAGATTTTATTTTAATTTTTTTTTTTAAATGGGATCATTAGATTACAGGTGTCCGTTAGGGGAATTTTCTGTCGATTCAGTTTTATTTCACACGTCAACTGCGAATAATCTAAATGAAAATCTAAGGCCCTAAGACCTTAAATTTGAACACAGCACTTAAATATTGAGTAAGGAGGCTCCTTCGGGGTTGGGCAAGAGGAGTTTTAGGGTCTGGGTTCAAAATTGGTGCTACTTGGCATTCCAGAATCTGTAACCAGCGTTACCCTCCAACACCAGCTTGAGCTATATCTTGCCAAGACTTGATTTAGAGGTGAGAGAGGAGGAGAAACACACTTGTGCTGTGCATTGCTTTTTATTGAGGCACTGTTCGCCAACTCCTTCAGAGCATATTTATCCATCACTTTGGAACCAGCTATAAACAAAGTACATAGTAATTTGTGTGTAAGCAAATCGTCACAGCACAGCTCCCCCCACAACCCCCAAAACACTGATTTGCAAGGCAAAGATTTTGTAAAGTGCACAGGTTGTCAAGTAATAAACATCCCTCCCCACTCAATCAGTTAACATTCAGCAAGTCATTCACAGTAATCATGGCGACAGTCCAAACACTAAACCATTAAAACCTTTCAAGAGTCCGACCCCGCCCCTTGTCACTACAGCCCGTGCAAGACCTGGATCTAGCATCACGTGCATATCAGCAGAAGCCCCGTTCGGCCCAAAACGTAGAGCGTAACCAGCCAGACACATTAAACCCGGTTACTAGTCAAAACAAAAAGAATGTCAGTATGTGCACCCAGGCCTATTAGGCCAATTTTAGACTGACTTAACTTGGGGCATAAATTTGACGTGTGACACTTACACCGGAAGTCCGTAATCCTCTTCAGCTTTATCCATGGCTACACTAAAGCAAAAAGAAAGAAATTACCATGAAAGGTGTGAACGCCAAGCAAAACCTGAGCATTTCCGATGGCAAGTTGGGGAAGGCTGGTTAACTGGAGCCAGGGCTTGCATCCAACCACACACAGATACACACAGCAGAAAGTGACAATGTGTTAAGTGCAAAGCAAACAGACGCCACAACTTGGTAACCGCTTGGGCATCTCAGTCCTGGTACAGGAGGTAGCCTGAGAAGGTGCTATACTTCCAGCTACTGCCGTAGATGGCCCCGCGGTGCAGCCGCAGCCAGATTTGGTCGCCCTGATAGAGCTGCAGCACGGCGTGGTTGCTGGCAGTCTCGTGGTCGGGGGCACCGTCGTTGGCGTACGCGGACACCATCACCTCCTCGTTCTTCATCAGGTTGACGTACAGCGGCACGTTCACCGCCAGCTTGAGGATGTGGAAAATGAAGACGTAGGTGCCGTTGACCGGGCAGCTGAATCGGCCAAGGTGCAAGTCGAACGTCTCCCCCAGGTTGCTCTGCAGCTGGTCGAAGATGATGGTCTGGTCCAGGGAGCCGGGGGCGAAGTTGGCCGTGCGGGCTGCAGAGAAGGCAACGCGCATTTGCTGGGTCAGCGGGTAGACGTGCACCGGCATGAGGGCAGGATCCTGGGCGGCCATAGGCACGTTAATGGGCGTGATGCAGCGGGAGTCGCCGTGTCCCGAGTCCATGCTGACAAAGGTCTCGTTGTCCCGCTCAGGACTGCTCACCTGAGAGGAATTACTCCAGGAAGCTGAAAGGCCCAGCAAAACCCACATAAAACACTGGAGCCCACGAGCGTGTAAGCTACAACCAAAAAGACAACCCACCCCCAAAGGTGAAGTAGTCAACTGCATTACCTCTAGAGTTGTTTCTCTGTCCACCAGTACCAGCCCCACGCTTGTAACCTAGCTGGTAGCCGTATTCCTTCAAATAAAAACAAAAATCGATGCACACAACTCATTTCATGGGTAGTTAAAAAAACAAAACAAAACCCATGCAGTTCTCCCTTACCCGAATCCCGTACAACACAGGGGCGCACTCCCGTGTGGTATGAGACTGGTGGACATAGCCACCGCCTGGAGACCTCAGGGTATTTCTGTAGCTTTCATATCCCCCTGCAGGACAAGAGTGAAGATTCCCATAAGCGAGGAAAGCAGGACGGCAAATCTTCCACAAAGGATTGCATTGAAGGATGAAGCAAACTAGACTTGCATATTCATAAGGTGACAGCAGTGACAGATACCAAATGAACATGCATCGTTTTTTTTTTTTCTCCCATATCCAAGTTTCAGCCCACAAAAGAATGACTACACCAGGCCCATAACTTTAGAGTGAACACCAGCCAACAGGAAGTCCTGATACCTCAGTACCCGCTGACCCAAGAGAGATGGGATAGGTACCTCGGCACCCACCAGGTGAACGGAAGGAGTGAGCCAGGTCCCGGCCACCACGTGTCATACCTCTGACAGAGCCGCGGGCGTAATAGGGCTGCCCAGGGCGCGAGAGGTTGCCGGCAGGCTGACCAGGGGACAAATAGACCTGGCAGCCGTTAGTTACCGGAGATTCCAATTGGTAAGTGGTCACTGTCAGGAGTAGAAAAAAAAAAGAAAAAAAGTAAAATCCATTACTCGCCATTAGGGGGGGTTGGAATGTGGACGGACTAGAGGAAGGAACTAGCCACTCCGATGCTGACCCTTTAGGCACTGGGACGCAGTGAAGTGGAGTACACCCCCTTAACAGCCGCTATCCTGCAGCGATGGTTTTAGACCGTGCAAGCGGTACCTGGAGGTAGCTGGTCCTGCTCCTGGAGTTCAACGTCCGGCGGCGTCTGTGTACTGGCAGTGGTGTAGCTCAGGTTGTAAGAGTCAGAGAATGTGCTTGAATCAGATTTTACGTCCGAGTCACTTCTTGGTGGCAGAGGGGCGTTTGTCTTGAACACCTCCAAACAGGAGAACGAGTTCAACTGGCGGCTGAAGGATGTCAGGTCCTCCAGCACATTTCACACAAAAGGTCATTTGCAACTCGGTCATTCTACACCACGCATGCCCCAACCAACCCTGACCCCCACGATGAACTACTCTCGACCATCTGCATGCAGGTTAGCCGCTCAAAATGGGGAAACCAAGGGCGGTTGAAATGAAGGGTACAGACAATGAAGGAAAGCCCGGCAGACTGCCAAGACAGACTTACAGTGTGCATGGCCTGGAAGGGTGTGGAGGACAGGTTGAGGGAGTGGCTGCTCGGAGGGGAGGTAAAGGGCGGCGCTTGGCAGGAGGCAGAGGACAAGGCACCGTCACAGGGAGACAGTTCAACCGGCTGCGAGACTGGGGTCTGGGGGAGGGGCAGAGCGCCAAGGGCATCAGATCCTCTTGCCTATCCGTCAGGCCCGTCTCATCTAGTGCCAGGGCCCGCAGCAAACTCAGCACTTTCCTGACAGGCTGGAATCTGGTCAGCGCATTTGGCGCTCACGCACCAAATACATCTGCTTACAGTCGCAAATGTTACTGCATTTTCAGCAGCCGGGAAACCCTGTGCTGGAATCTTCCTAACAATTTAACGGCTGCAGAGTATTTTAAAAAAGCGCAGGTTCAGACGCTATGCCCAACAAGGCCGGATTACAATGGCCACGAGCAGGTGTGCCTTTGTTGTCCACTCAACAGGTGGCGCATCTCGAGCCATCAAACCTCGACCCATACATCCTTTCAACGCATGCACACGTCACCTGATCTGAAACGCTCTCCGTCAGGCCAATTGAGACGGCGGACTCCCTGCGATACAGTGGAGGGGAAGAATAGCCCTCGCTCTCAGACCGCTGGGGGAGCTCCTATCAACAGAATTATCCATTTAAAAAAAGAAAAGAAAAAAAAGCCGTTTCAGCAGATGATTGTCACAAATGTGCGACGCACCCTTACACAAGCCACTTCATCTTCAGCAAGGTCCAGTTCAGAGTTGTCCTGAGGCTGCTCTCCATTGGTCAGACTGATTTTGCCATCCATTGGCAAGAGTCTAGGGGTAGACTGGGAAAGGCACCATAAGAAACATTATCATTGGTCCCTATACATCAACACAACCAATGATGTGTATTTGGCACAAAAAGGGGCAAACTGCTCACGTGCAAGGGTTTACTCTGGAGGTGAGCAGGGCAGCTCTTCAGTTCTCTCTGTGCTGCAGAGAGAAAGACCTGAGCAAGATGCATTCTATAACGGCACAGCAAGCGTAGAAGAAATGGCTACATCTTTCCAGGTTGAAGTTCACCGAACCGGATTATCTTTGCAAAAACCAACTAAGCCGAAGGGGGCGATTAGTGGTAACCCACAATGCAGAATTATGTCGTGGCGAGGGGAGAAAGCACACCTGCTGGAGCATCTACAGGAGCGGTCGACCCAGCTGCAGGTGGTGACATCTGAGGACGTCCGTTTATGGGGGAGCCCTCACTGTCAAACACAGAATCCTGGGAAATGACACGTACCAAGTTTATGTTTAATGGCATTTGAATGGAATTCAAGTCATGTCACCGGCCGACTGACCAGAACACAGCAGCGGCACACAACCAGCGTCGCACCAGCCTGGTTGATGCTGCTCACGTCGACAGCGCCGCCCTGCTCGTTGTCAAGGTCTCACCGGCTTCACACCCGCTTACGCTACCGTTGCCTCCTGCAATCGGGACCCAGGCAAGGCTACACAGCCCGCACCGGTGGGAGAGAGACCGGTTGTTCGAAGGCGGGATTGGAACATGGTCTTACTTCCTAAACCACTGTATGTGTGGTGGGAGTCCTAGAACCAACAGTCTGGACGCAGTAGCACAGCGAGCGATTTCAGACTGGGGAGGCATTTCACGTTTTGAACAAGCCCCATCAGTACTGGAACTCGAGGCTGTGCCCTCGGGGAGGTCCGCCCCACTCCCCGTCAAAGCGTCGATGCCAGCTGCTCGGTACCTGCATGAAGCTGAAGGATCCCTGAATCTGGTCCATCAGGTCCTCCAGCTGCCGTTTCCGCAGGACTGGGTCCTCGGGCAGAGAGGACGGAGAGTCGAACACCTCCACAGGGGCTTCTGCCTTCACAACCTGGTTGAAATGCAGACCTTTCCAAATTTTAGACATCACCAAAAGGCAGAGGCTCCGTCTTAAATATTGGCAAGCATAAAGACCCCCCTGTCCGATGGGACATAGTCTACTTGCCATTTTTCTGTCTGGTTCCCCTTTCAGTTTCGGTCCACGTTTCTTAAAAATAAAAAGAAAATTTAGGAGCTGAAGAACGTTTCATGCCAAGGAGGTGGTGGAAGCTTTTACTCAATACAAAGAAATTGGGGCACTAGGGAAATTAAGCACAACTGTATAGATATTTTGTCCTAGAATCCCAGAACTGAGGGGCCACATCTCAGTGGTCATCCTGATGCATGCACAAACCTGCAGAGTCATCCTACAAGAGGCAACTGTAGCATGAGGTTTCACAGAACAAGCCGATCCTGACCTGTTTAGGTTCAGCAGTAGGCGTTTTGGAAGTCTTCTGCACTTTGGGGACAAAACCAGTCGCTCCTCTAGAGGTCTTCGAGGTGGGCGGCTGCGGCTGCGGCTGCGGCTGGGGCTGGGGGGAGACCGGCCTGTCTGGGAACTCCGTATCCCAGGAGTCTGGGGGCTCCTGTTGCTTTAGAGCCAGGAACTCCGCCTTCCAGCTGTGGCCAGGAGCCTGAGTCTTGTCAGGCTGACCCCGTCCACCGAGGTCCGAGTCGGGCTTGTAGCGCCTGTTAAGAAACTACGTCGCAGAAAAAGTAAACGGCAAATTCCAAGTCAGATGATAAAACAGACATGCAGCCACACCTTAAATTTGCACTACACCATTTACCTCCCTCGTAGGCACTTCACTCATCAGCGTCGATAGATCTGAAAGACAAGCACACACTTCTGCGAACAAATCCCTGAAACAAGCATGTGGTTTTCTCTTTTCTTTCCCCCCCTTCTCCTGGAGCTTGGCAAGTGGAAGGCGTGGCATGACAACCAAGCAGCTTTAATGCATTCAGACGGGCGACCCAGTTACCCGACATGCTCCCCGGCAGGTTCCTAGATTCTGCCGTCTTCTTAGTCACCAGCGTCTCCGTTTTGCTCAGGCTCTCGTTTTGAGGAACGGGGATGTGGTCAAAGTAGCCACAGTCCATCAGTCTGCTCAGCTGCTCCTTCATGCGCTTGTCTGAAGTAAAGCCACATTATACTCCCATAAACGCAAAATTAACACCGAGAGCCAGTGGCACAGAATTCAGCCACTGCGCGTTCGGCTTAGCGGATGCCCTTACTCTGCAAGTTGCATTAGCTTCACGCTTTGGCGTTGAATTTACAAAACATAGGTTGGGTACTTTCACGGAGCTACTTTAGAAGCTCTTCAGCCCACAGCATTAACGCCGAGTATGTTGAACCACAATCAAGTTACATCATCGCTACAATGATAAAAAAGCCAAATGGACATTTTCAGTCCTGCTTTTCCTCATTTGCGTCTACGCAAGGCACTTCAGGTGAGCCTTGTACCAGATGAGTAAATAACAAAGACCGTCAAGAGTGACACCACCCCCACTAATGTCACAGGAGGGGCGTCAGATTAATACGGTTGTTACCAACGGTCAAGTTTTCACACTGAAATATTTACAAAAATGGATGGCAGTCCAAAAACCTACAATTGTCATGGATAATCACGATTGACCCATTGCAAATCTCCAGGAAGCAGACTTACAGGTGGAACCAGCCACCGGTTTGTTGCTCCCCTCCAGCAGATCCCAGTAGACGATGCTGGCCTGCTCCATCTGGTCCTGTAGACTGAGAACCAAGACATCACTGCAGGGGCCAAAGCGCAGGACTATTTGAGCCAACACCAGCAACACCATTTGGTTCCACCTTTAAGGTGTAATCGCATGTCACAAGCCTTGGACACCTTTCTTGCTGCTCATTATGTTGTGCTGCAAGTAAGACAATCAACTGGCAACTGCAGCCATCTGACAATAACCCCTCACTGCAGATTAACTGTACCCCAATAGAGCAGCAAGTTAAAAGCTCCAAGGGGGCCAACATGCGAAGGGGGAAGCACAGGGTTTAAGCAAGTGGATCGAACCCCTGACCCTCAGCACCGGAGAGCAACCAGGCGTTACCTCATGCTCTCGTTCGTCTTGTAGCCGAGCAGGGCGGCCAGGTCGAGCAGGTGCTGCAGCTCGACGGCCGTCAGGAAGGGGGCCCCGTTCAGGCCGCTCCGGAAGTCCTTCCTCACGTGCTCCTGCTGCAGGGTCTGCAGGATGAAGTGGACATGCAGTACGGTACGCAGGCGCCTCTTCTCCACCTCCATCTTCAACACCTGCTCCCGCCTCACCGCTTTCCTCTGTGCCTTCAGCAGCTGGACAACCACACAGGCAGGATGGACAGATGATTAAGAAGTTGGACACGTAGCCGGACGATAACTGGTTCAAATTCCACATAGAACGGCTCTCTGAACAAGTTGGAAATGCATATGGATAGCGTCTTTGCAAAACGTTTGTCCTCTACTCAACATGGGGGTTCGAAAATACTGGCAATATGAAAACCATTTTGCCATTTACTTATGCAAATCAATGCATTTTAAAATGATAATTGGAAGTGATGGGGGGAACTCCCACACTTGGAAGGTCATTCTTACATCCTGGGTGAGGGCACCAATGGTTTTCTGCAACTCTTTGGCAAACATCAGGTTATGTAGAACTTCCTCGTACTTTCCCACAGCTTCCTGACACAGGCAGAAGAGGGAGGGAAGGAGGGAGGGGGGTAAGCATTTTTCCTCATGGCACAATTCATGTCAAACCCATTCAATCTTCTAAACGGCAGACAAAAACACCAAGAAATCCACTGCAGATCTCCAGTATCTGGTAGGTCAAATCCCGTTCAACCGTCAGTTGAGGGACCACTTACCAGTTGGTCTTGATTAAGTTTCTCTCCACTTTTTAAACGTTTCATATAGTCATCCAGTTTTTGCTGCAAGAAAATCCAGAAATTGATTGCATTAAAAAAATATTCACATGCCTTTTAAAAAATAAAAATAAAAATAAAAATAAAATCCGATTATGAAATCAAGGCAAACAAGAGGCAACGTAAACGCAGCAGGCAAACGTCAGTATTGCCTTTAAGCCGCTCGTCAAATGCTCTCCCGACGCAGGCTTTGGACCAACCTTCTTTTTCTCAATGTTGCGAATCTTATGTTTCAGGCAGATCAGACCGTCCTCGATGTAGGTCTCATAGCCCTGGTAGGTGGTGGTGGAAGCAGACAGGGCTAGCTGCACAGGGCTCAGGGCCTGGGGAGAGTCCATTTCGGGACTCCCCTGTATCCCCTGGGCTTCCTCGGAGCACTCGTTGGGAGGGGAAACATCAAGGATGGGAGAGGAGGACAACTGCACCATCTTCCCTTTCTAGGGAGGAACAATTTCTGGGGCAAGTTCAACATGCAGACAAAAATGCAGGAAAGCAGAAAACCGGTGCATGCCCTCTCAGCGCGCTCGTCACGATGACGGACTAAACATGCTCGGGCAAGTCAACTTCAACCAACCCTTAAACCGAATCGTAGAACTACCGAATATTATTCTGTCCAATTAGACAGGAGTAGACAAAGTCGTGGGGTCTCATAGCAATGCAAACTTTCGGAAGGAAAACATGCGGATGTCAAGTATAACAAAAACCGACTTTATAATAAACGTACGTCAGGGCTGAAATTATTACCTAAACGCACACCAAATGCCCATCTGCAATAATTACTTTAGACCGTTATCAACAAACGTTGGCAGCAAACTAGCATGCAATTACGCAATATAAAGAATCGCTGCCGTATTACTTCTGAAATACGAAGTTTCCGACCCTGCTCGAAAATCGAATATGATAATTACGGATAATCCGCGACTGAAATGATTAAGCAGAATTTAAGCGAGTACAGCTTCCTCCAAGCCTTCGGGCACATTAAAAAATCTCGCCATTCCACGCCCATTCAACAAATTCGTTACGAATGCAACGCACTCCCCTGACTGAGGCGCAGACTTCAGCAGATTTTTTTATGACCGTCTGCACTCGTTGATATTTTGTCAGCGATTGGCTTCAACTGTCAAACTAGCAATACAAAAACACTAGAACATCTACACAAAAGCAGAAATTTATATTCGAACATACACAGAAAAACGTCGCACAAACCTCGCTGCTCTTACTATACGTGATCCAAAGCAGGTGCCGAACAATCACCACTAAACAAGCAATCCTCCCTCGTCAACCCAAACGCTTGATGTTTTAACAGGGCCCAGCCCTTTCCTCCCTAGAACGCTTTTATACACTCAGATACCAACGCGTCCCAGCGATTAGGATATATAGATCTATTATGACGTCATCGTTTAAAAAACAAAGGCATCTTTCACACGCGCATGTTTCTTTACATCTTTACCCCACTGACCTCTGCAACACCAGCAGTTGCCAAGTTCAAAACAGAGACGTTTTTGAATTGATAGAAAACCGAACGATTAATCACGTTAATGTTGACGGTAAATATTATACGATTATCAAGTGATACACTTTACTTTCTTCTGAGACAGGCCGTTATCCCAGGTCCTGAAAATCACAGATTCTGAGCAAAACTTGGTAACAATTTGTACTTTCACCAAGTTTGGGACTATCAGTCTGAAAAAGAGATTAATAAATTAGACTGTGTCTGTTTCACCTGCCCTGTCATGGACTGGCATCCCATTCTGTGAACCCTGTCGTCTGCCAGGCTAGGGTTCCTGTGACCCTGAATTGGATGCACAGAGCGGTTAGGGTAAACGAATGAATTCATTATTACATGTACTGTACATTACTCAGTACTGCGTCACTAAATTTATTAGTGTCAATCAAAGCACCACCATGGGTGCCTCAAACCCATCTACACACCGTGGTGGTTGAATATCATGAACCCAGAGACAGATACAGCAATGGTCTCACCAATCCCGTTTAGTCTATACAACTATTTTCTTATCCGAAGCATGAAATATTAAACATTTTGTATGAAATTATGCAAGACTTTGAATTTTTTTATTATTTTAGCAAAACTTTAGTGCCAACTGCACATGTTAAATTCAGTGGCTGAGCTGAATTAACCAGTAGTGCACCCTTAACAGAAACTGGAGAGCATGTCCAGTCTGAAGACTAGTCAAATCCAATCCTGTCATTTGTTTGCGGTTAAATATTTTCTAGCGCCTTCACACTTGTTAAAGACTGGGAATCTCAGGTCCGTCTTGTGGAAGGTGAAGCGTGGACCTCATCATATTTAACCCTAAAAATCAAGTTCATCATCAGAAAATAACCATGACCACCGAGGGTTTTGCAAACTACTTTTATTGAACTAGTAAAAAACAAAACAAAATGTACAATATGTATAAAAATACAAAACTTGGTTAATATATTTCTAAAGTTGTTAATACAAAGTGCATAGCTACAATACATGCCAATAGCACTACAGCTAAGAGATTAAGCTATGAAATGACATCAGGAGTTGAGCATTGTAATTTTGTGCTAAATAGGACCATCCGTTATATAGTGGATTTACAGTCAAGATCATCTGCTATTGAGAAATACAAATATAAAAGAAACAATAGGTCAAACAATCTGATAAATTCGTCCAAATGAGCATCTTAAACCTTAAAAAAAAAAAAAAAATAAAACAATTACACAATCAATGCCATAATACTGCGGCAGAAATTTTTAAACGGCCGTATTCCCTCCCCAACGACAAACATACAAAATTCAAATATTGTCCGGTCAGCGGAAGCCCTGAAAATTCTTAATTCTTGACAGCAGGGGAAGAAAAAGAAAATTTAGGAAAGTATCTGACCGCAATGACTGTGTTGTGCAAGTGCAAGCAAACATCATGAACATTACAGAGTTTGTGTTGATAGGCTGTTTAAAAATAGCAGTGTTCTAGTTCTGAAATGCCCCCACAATTTGAAAAAATGGTTCTTGTGGGGAAAAAGCACACCCAGCT
>JAOYSI010072701.1:0-14033 GCA_025775065.1 Hiodon alosoides | reverse complement strand
ATTCCTATTCCTATTCCTATTCCTATTCCTATTCCTATTCCTATTCCTATTCCTATTCCTATTCCTATTCCTATTCCTATTCCACACTCACTCTCCAACACACAACTAAGTGCTTGAGCCTGCCCTTTTTAATGGCTGCCAATTGGTTTTAATTGGAAGCAGGTGTTCAAGCAATTACCCAATTAATTAATTTATCTAAAATGGCTGCCCAGCCATCCCACGCTTCCTGGGAATTGTAGTCCTATTGCACCAGGCCAACAGGACTACATTACCTTAAAACAGGTAGAGGCTGCCCAAAATACCACTTCATCACACGACGCATAATCCATTTTTTTTTTTTAAACTAGGAACCGTACACTTACAATGACTGAGAAATTAGTTTTGTCAATCCATGTAACCACAGGTCCATACAACGTGAAAATGGACTTTCACATAGATATGAACAATGTACTTCTCATGTAACTACTCAGGAATGTAAAGTTACTGTGAGTAAGTGAAATACACCCTGTCACATCAAATTTTTTACAGATAAATGGGTTTTTTTGTAATAGTATTTATTATGAAAATGCACGTGTGTTCTGTAATTTTTTGGTCTGGATGTACAGACATCTTTAACATTTATGGAAAGATCCATCATATTGGATTATCCCCTATTTACATTTTTTTTGGGAAAACACTTAATCGCCTCCTAAACCGTTTATCATAGTGCCATGCAACTTTCACTTAGTTTCTTCAGAAACTACTCATCAAAAATATTTTACTGCATTAAGAAAACATTGGCACAGTAAGCCCAATCAATGTGCGGTATTTGCGTGTAATATGCAAATTTAGTCAAAAATGTCAACCAAGGGTAATTTTGACACAATTTTGGTACCTATGCATAAATGCGTACTGCACATTACTGAATCTGAATGTGTCTCACATGAGTCACATGACGTCGCACCCTTTGAAGTTTGCCACTAGGCCCCACATGTGCCTGCAGCTATATCTGGATATTATCAATGCAACATAGGTAGGCATTGTAATGTTTGGTCTTAATGATAATATTTCATTTAAAACGTTAAATTAAAACTGGTCTCTTACAATTTTTACACACACTCAGACACTCCCTGTCTCCTACCCTCTGTGCCTGACATCGTCTTCTCTCTGATCTCCATTCCACCTACCATTTCAGCTCTGATAACTACAGCAACCACACGCCAAGCTTCAAGAAGTTAGTGACTGCCTTGAATTCCACTCTGGTTCCCCTGTTGATGTTGTAGAGGATATATTTTTTCTCAGGGACCAAAGAGGTTAGCTTCAGCAAGGTGCGTTTGTTTATCTGGGACTGTAACGATTTTGCAGACGGAATTCGCCGTGGAGTTCCACAATAAATCAATCCAGGAAAAAGGTATATTTTTCTCACATTGGTTAGTTATTTTTTCAGGCTAACTAACTATATGCTATTGCATGATGCACCGTAGCTCTGAAATGTAACTGTGAGCAATGTTTTTAGTCATTTAGTCAATACGCTTCCTAGGTTTCCGTATCAAACAGAGTTTAGAACTCTGCAGAACTTCACACAAGTAAGGTAATATCTCCTGCTGTCTTTTTGAGATCAATAGAAGGTTTTGCAATATTTACTTTTTTTGTCTCGCTGTTGTATTTATATCAACAACTCTGCAACAAGCTCGAATACATAGACTAAATAAAAACACAAAATGAAAACAGGGCTTCATGTCAGGCATTGCGCGAGAGACCTTGCTGTAAAATGTACCTGTGTAGAGTTTGCCATTCCATTTTTTTGTGGGCCTTTTGGCTTTTACCAAGGTTTGTGAAAAGGTTTCCAGAAAGTTCTTCTGATCTCTTTCTCTCTTAATAAAATTTGTATCTATATATCGGTCTTGTGGATAACTGAATCATTTGTTCCAGTAGACAAACAGCCTCTGCCTTTGTCATTATCTATTTGAGTGTAGAGAACCCACAGGGATTTGCTTTAGAAACCCAGAGCCTCATCCATGCTTACTGATCTGCAAAACGTGGACAGGCTACAGTTACGCAACTGCAAAAAGTTTCTGCCCAGTCCTTCCCGATCGTGAACACAACCATGCAGCCTCTTCAAGCACCGAGAAATGAGTCAGCAGCTTGTTTCACTGGATTAATAACCCTCTGTTGCACTTCAGAAGGGAACCCGAAGGAAACGTAACGATTCTAGTTGCTCGCGAAATGCTAATCCATTTCTTATTGAAGAATTGACCTGATCAGCTCCTGATAACTATCTCTTAACAAGCAGTAAGGAGTTAGAAAATTGCCTGTATGCCCATTTATGTCTGCACCAAAGTACCTCCTATCTTTGGTCTTTAATCTTCTTCTACCTTGTTTGCTAATGTGCCCTCTGGTCTTACTCTATATTCAGATCCACCATCAGAAGGGCAGATTAGCTCTGTCAGGCTCTGTCTGGCGGAAGTCTTCTTTTTTTAAAATCTAATCTGGTTTTAATCTTTATCTGTTTTGCAAACTTTTTAGATTAGTCGCACTTTCTGCACCACCCTGGACGCGCTATAATGACAGTAAATTCTGGAAGTGGTTGAACCTTAGTGTAAACTGCGCTGTTTTCACTGCATCGCATTATAAAGTGTTGGCATTAACTTCCTTGACATGCTCGTAGATAAAGGGGCACACAAAAATGCTGACTGCGCTTAAATTAAACCCAGAACACTGTTCAGACGCGAACCTCTCTCATTGGATAAAAACCCAACATGGTTAACCACTTCCATGCCTTGAGTTAATACAGGTTATATGATCAGGCAGAGTTACGATTTTCAGGGCCACCGAGTCATTTAGGACTGTGGAATGAACTGTTCAACCAATCTAGAAGGACTACAATCACGTAGGCCTACACCTACACCACATCTTTCCTGGTCTGTCACAAAAGAGGCGATCCCCTTATTCATTAATGAATTTTCTCATGGGACTTTTATTCTTCTCAACCAGTTTCAGTCTGTGCATGTATACTGACACGTATTCTGAAGCAATTAATCTGTGGTTTTTAAATTTATTTAATAGTGGGGTTTTCTCCGGTTTTATTTAATGTGAGTGGCAATGCAATGTGTGATACATCAAAATAAATTTGAATCGTGAGTCATGGCTGCAGTTTTCCCCAAAAACAAACGTTAAGTGGTGTGTGTGGCGATTATAACTGGGTGGGAGCATCGCGGGCCACGTTAATGGTAACGTGGTGGGCTGAATTAGTCCTGTTCAGCCTTAGAGATGCTGAAACATTACAAAACAAGGAAGTGGAGCAATTTCAAACTGTGTAAAAATAATGAAAATGCCCCAAATGGACCCTTGCACTGACAATATGCCAATCAAATCACCTAGCCCTCTCACTTACGGTCTGATGACCAGGATAATCCACTGATATTTTATCACGCGATGGTCATTGTTATTGCACATTACGGGAAATTCCCGTTGCTCATCACAAAATAAGCATTAGCCTCCCGGGAAGCTCACAGATTAAATCCAACATCTTCAAGTTTCCAATGATTTCTCTAACACCTGTGCAGCCCTGAAGTATTTTGTACTGGTTCAACGTTTTCTTCATGAACTCGGCACAATAAGCCCTACTGTGTCACGTTTGCATCCATTAATCTTCAGACCTGAAAACGCCATCGTACTGCATTTTCTTTCTTACGTGCGCATGAATCAGACTGTGCTTCTTTTTTTTCTTAGTAATGCGGTAAATCTCAGCCCAGTTCGGACCATCTGGCACTTTGGAGCTGTGAGTTTTTCTTGGAATGCAACCTGCTCGCCTTGTGTGTTAGAAATCCCTGGGTGTAATTTTGACTAACTATTATGTCTCACAGTAAATGCAGTGCTGGTTACCGGAGCTTTCATCTACCATTTTTGAAAAGGATGATTGAGAAAATTTAAATAAAGGTGTACCGATGCTCTAAATTATTGAGGGGTGTTTTCCTGGGGAGTATATCGTCGTTGTTCTCTTCTGTTGGCTTGTCGTTGGCGGTTAATGGTTAAGCATTCATGCTTGCTCCGGTCTCAACAGGCTTCAAGGCAAGACAAGGCTAAAGAAGCCAGGGGGAGACACCATGGATGTCTGTTCTTAAATCCAGCCCAACCCGGTACATGATTGCTGAGGGAGGATTCCTTAGACAAGGAGAGGGCCGGAGAAAAGGATAATGAAAAGACAAGTAAATGACGGAAGCTGAGAATGTAGCAGCTGGTCATTTTGGTCTCATTTGGATGAGACAGACACACACACACACACACACACACACACACCTTCTGGGATACAGACAACAGAAATAAACCAGTGGAGAAAAGCACAGGTTTCTGTGCACAGCTGATGTGAGGGTTCGATTTTTGAAAGGGGGCACATCTACTCGCCATACTTTTCCACTTGTTCTCGGCGCTGGGTGTCAAGCCTCTGCCAGACGACCGAGCTTTTGGCAAATGACAGCGACACGTCTGAATCTCTGGCACTGCCATCCCAGACGGGGGGGCGGGGCGGGGGGGTAGAATGCCTGTGGAATTGAAGTATCCCTCTTCAGGGTAGAGTAGAAAAGAAAGGGAAAAATAACATTGATTAGCTATTTGTTTGTGATTAGGTTATTTCCTTAATCCATTTTAAACATCTGGGTAATAATACAATATGAATTTATATTATATGCATTTAATTCACAAAGAAATCCTTGTATAATAAGGGTATTCACTATAGCAGACACAGTGGAAACTTATACTGCAAAAGATATGGTGTAAAATTGTATTTACTAGTCTTCACTAAAAGCCTTTTCGCTTCACTTGAAGGGCAAATCATGCACGTTTTCCCTACATCGATGCTTTGCACCAACAATCCATCCTTTCATGGTGCAGACCGACGAAACGGAGATGGTCTATTGTTATGAAAGTTACAATGGATTAATTTCAACAGTCCAACCGATGCCACACCAATACAAAAATGCTGAATGAAAACCTTTTTTTTTTTAAAGCGGACAAAGGCAAAATGTGTTAAATGTTTGCTCAGTGCGTGATATCAGTATGATAGCACAGCGGCGTGTTTGTTGAACATTAACTTATATAAAGCAGATGCACGTTGAAAAATCTGGGTCAAGGGTGGCTAAACACGATCCTCAGAAGCCACAAGGTCTGTTTTTGTTTGATCGCTCATTTAAAGTCATTATTCTATCTCTCTATTTTAAATAAATGGAATCACAAATTAATTGGCTTTCCTCTCAATTTGAAATCTATAATGGTAATAATGCCGTGAATCCTGCCACCACACGCAGGGGTGTGGAAGTACGACTGATCTTTCTCACTCTGCATCCCCCACAGCAAGGTTCAGCACTGATTGGAGGAGAGGCTTGTTTCTGTCAATGTCACTGGCAGCCTGCAGCCAACCAGGAGGCCAGGAGGATACGATCGTTGGCGACGGGCTGAGAGAAGCCCTGCTGATTTCACCCACCCCAGTCTGGGCGGCGCTTTGCCAGTTGTGTGCCGCCAGAGAGTACTGAAAATTGATGAGCGGTTTTAGCCAGTGAGAGCCAGCTATAAAATACAAATTCTACTTTTTCACCTGGGATGTTGAGTATAGTATCTGTGTTTACAAAATCCCCGTGCCGTAAATTTGTAAGATTGCAGCATACATTTTTCTTTTTAAAAATTAGCATTGCTAAAGGAACCGTACGCAGTAGCCGTTACAACTTGATGAGACTCAACGAGGAGAAAGCAGCTGACCACTGTGTTGAAATAAATACCAAAAACGATCACGATTAAATTCTCAAAACTACGATTAATGAATCTAGCAGCAACAAATGAACAATTGATTAATTGTCGCTCCTTTAATTAAAGCAGATCTGTGTGGTCTGCGGTCTCGCTTCTGCAGCTCTATTGAAACTCGCTCCTTGATTCGCGATGTAGCTAATTTAGCACCAGGCTATGTGCTTTGACTTAAGCCCGAGACTTAGGGCTGTCAGTCTCCCAGATCTGATGAAGCACCATAATAACAAAGTCATTTTTTTTGGTTTTCTTTTCTTAAGTAAAGTAATTATATGAACTTTAAAGCTGCCTTTTTATACAAATAAAAAATATGATTTCACCTCGTGCAAATGGCTAGTTAATTGCATCACAAGTTGATGAGGGAAGGCTGGAATTAAAGATTGCTCTGGGAAGCTTGCTAGGCAAATTCTCTAGCTTCTTAGGAAGTGTATTTATCAACAACCACTCCTCCATTCAATTGACCCACGAAGAGTGAGTGCTATGGAAATAAAGAAAAGAAAAAGAAAAGAGTCTTGGGGCTCTGATTTAAAGAAAGGTGTTATTGCATCATTAAAGCACACAAGTCTTTCTGTGCACGGCCCAGTCCGGAAGAACTGTATGGAAGCCAGTGCGATTATTTTGAATATAAAAAAACCTTGCTCAGTGTAAATCGGATATATTTAGGGAGTGTGCCAACGTTTTTTCTTCTAATTGGTTAAATATAGACTATATGGACAAAAGTATTGGGACACCTACACAGTACGCCTACAGGAGCTTTTATGACATCCCATTCTAAATCCATAGGCATTAATATCGAGTTGGTCCCCCCTTTGCAGCTATAACTGCTTCCACTCTTCTGGGAAGGCTTTCTACAAGAATTTGGAGTGTGTCTGTGGGAATTTTCTGAAAGGCATACATTTGAACCTGACCCTCTCAGTAGAATTTTATGTATTCAAGGTGAAACTTTTGTTTTGTAGAAGGTATTTAAAAAGTATTTATTGCATTAAAAATAGATACTGTATAAAGAGGGCTTCTTGTCGGCCTCACTGCCTCCACACATTGCCCTTGGCTTATGAAGAGCTTTGTGCCACCAAGGTGAAGCAGAAAAGTTTTGTATGGAAGTAGACCTGGAGATTTCAGTTCAGATAAATCTAACTGAGAGTAAGGCCATGTTCAACACCAACATGTCTGTCAGAGCTACAACACCAGGTATTTTAAATTTTTTCAAATCAGTTCAGCCATTTGGGCCATCTTGCTGAGAAGTCTTTGATCTGAGAGATTGGTCAAAAAAATAACTCAACCATTTCACGGAAACATTTTTTTTCAGTATTTCAGCATATATTCTTTCAAATTGATGAGCTAAATAGTTTAGGGGAAGGATTACTGAGGCTAGATTTGAGGAAAGTACTGGTGTAATATGCAATTTGATGATAAACTTTATACTATCTCCCCAAAAGATTACAGGCTAAACGGGCTGTTTACAGCAGTGGAATTTAAACACAGCACGGGAAATGATAAGAATATCTCTGCTTACACATCCAGGCAGAGAGACAAACTACTGGAAAATTAAGAAGCTCAGCCAAAGAAGAATAACTTACAAGCATTTCACCTTAATATGTCGATAAAAGGTTCTCGTTTTTGGTGCGATACATTTTATACAGAAAACATTTTATACTGTGTTCTGAGGTTAATCGCAGACCAAAATAAATTACTGGACTGGTGACCCTAAACATTAAAACCCTAAATATACCCGATAGCTTATAATTCTGATTGTCATCAAGAAGGGTGACTTTTAATCCGTTAGTGGTGAAGTTAAAGTTAGAGATGGTCACTCGGGGCAAGGATAACTCAAGGAGGTCATGATTACGGTTTAGTACAGGCGGTGAGATCCGCTCGGCACTCTGAGGCCTGACAGTTCAGGTCGCTTGTGGGGGAACTGATCCAGTTGGAAATGAAAATGATTCGGCCCCTGGACTGGGAGAAAAGGGATGGAAGTGATGCCACGGGCCAAAAGGAACCAGTCAACCATGTGCACATGGAGATAGCTTAATCTTGTCACAGGCTCTGGACAAAAAACTACAAACTCTGTGCCTCTGGGAGAGAGAAATGATACTGGGAAGAAGCAGTCTGCAGATGCAGAAAGACTTACAAGAGTCTCTCATTTACTTTCTTTTGTTCGTGTTCATTTTTGTTAAATTATTTCTGACCATAACCTTGAAGCAGTATTCCACGTTAGGTTGTGGTTTGGTTTCTCTGTTGGAGCCAACCGTAAACCACTTAAAATAGTACGGAGTTCATATATAGTCGTTATTAATGTTATTATTTTTACACTTAGAATCTTCCCACTTTCACGGCTAGTGTTCATTTCAATCCCGGATTCTTCACTCCATCTGTCTGCACTGCTGGACGTCAATGGGGACCTCCCGGGTACCTGGAGATATGCCCGATCTCAGCCATAGTTATTTACTTCATCACCGCCTGGCATTGTTAGAATAATCCCCTTTCCAGTGGGATCCTCCAGTGTGCCAGGGATTAGTCACTTTTGTACAAGCTATAAATGAGGGGACTAACCACAGTGGTCTCGTCAATGTAATGGAGGTGCCTCTGGAAGGACGGTCGCTGATAGATGGTCACTGCAGGAGAAGAACAGCATGGACTTTAAACCCGGCAGCCATTTGCAGTCACAATGGGAAATTATTTTTGCACCGTTCTCAGTAAGTGTCCTTTCACAGTACCGTGTGGGAGGTATCTCCTGCTGTAAGCATTTCTGCAACAGCAATTGGCAGAATAATATTCTGCATTTCTGTTCCAGCATCCCTGCGTTCTTTGATCTTCAGAATATTACTATTGTATTAATTAGGATTTAATTTGGTGGTTTGACTTGGTAGTCAGTTGGCATGGCTGTATAACCAGGGAAGGTAATTACGTAACCCACAGCGTTTACACTTTATAACTGGGAGATTGGGTCAACAAAAAGTCACTGGGCACACAGTAAAGTCACAGTAAATCTATTTGGACTCGGAGTTATTTCTCTTTCTTGCCGCGCAGCGGTGGTATTGAAAAGTATCTGATTTGTAACGTTGTAGCCTGTGAAAGGTTGAGGCAAACCCGTACCGTAAAAAAAAACAAAAAAAAAAACAGGAGCCTTCTCATTGAGTTAGATTCATCATCAGTCTCAATACACACAGGCTTTACTGCCACCAGCAATCACATCAAGATACAAGAAGGAACTGACCGTCAATACGTAATGAATCACTTTTATCTTTGATTATTTGATCAGTGACTAAGGAACACAGGCTGCATTTTAATAAGCTGGAGATGCCTAGCCAAAGCAGAGTCGGTGACATTCAATACAGAACACTTTCTGCCATTAAGTTCTCAGCCTGAACAGACAGCACATTGAATCAATATTCAATTTCACATCTCCTGTATGGTGAGCATTGGCATCAAAATAAAGCAAACCTTTGTAAAAGCGCACAAGCATTACATGCTTTGAACGCAGTGGATTCAAACAGACAATGGAAGGCACGAAATGGGTACTGGCACATTTTAGGGTATAACAGAGCTGACGGAGAGAGACTCCAATCAGCTGCTATTTGGCTCACCGCTCCACTAAGCTTGTTGTAAAATTTGGAAATAAGATGTACGGAAGTAGAAGAAGGAGGGAATGACTCAGCGTTTGCCTGGTTCCAAACAGCAGGCCCAGTTATCTTCTCCTTTTATGCTGTTTTGCCCTGGGATTGACAGTGGACACAGCTTAAGATGCGGCCTGCTCTGGTCCTCGGGAGTGACAGCGTTTCACACATACTGTGTACCAACAGTTTTCCCCCAGTCACGCCAGATATGCATGTCTCCGTCTTTGTTAACAAACAGCCATTAAGTTTAAAAGCATCTGAGATCATGTCATGGAGGCCAGTGTTTTCTCACAAACAGCTGCTGGCTCATTTCAATTTAAAAAAAATGGCAGCTCACTGGAGTTTTCACGGCAGCCCATTTGCATCTGTTTCCAACAAGAGGTGGCGTGGCGTGCCAGGAAAATAAACTATTCATGTTTGGTGTTACACTGATCCCACACCTCAGGGCTTCGCTCCCAAGGTCATCGCCAACTCGACTTTTAAGAGGCCGTGTGCGCTCCACTGGAGTCAGCTCGCTCTCCAGGACCGCTTCTTTACTTGGTCGTCTTCTTGCGGTTACCGCGGCGATAATGAATGGGGTTGTTGTTTTCATTACCATCGTTATGATCGCATTATCGCTAAGCAAATGGCCGTGCCCAGTTCCGGGTAAGGGTTGCGTAACACCCTAACCTATGTTACCTGTCCTCAGGTAAAGCTGTTTCTGGTTATACAAACATTTTTGGTGCTGGTTATACATACACTGGTGTTGGTGGTGGTATAGACTTAGTTGTTTCTGGTTATACAGACATGGCTGTTGGTGGTGGTATAGACAAGGTTGTTTCTGGTTATACATACACTGGTGTTGCTGGTTATACAAATAACGATATAACGAAGATACCCAACTTGCATTACGGTCCACAGCAAAATGCTTTACTTCATCGGGGGAGGGGGGCCTCGAGCTCTGCAAGTCCGGGCCACCATTGTATACAGACATGGCTGTTGGTGTTTATATACAGGGCTTCATTTGTGCTTCATTGGTCCTTCCGGGACCTCCTGATTGAAAAATTAAGCACTGGTTATATAGACATGGTTGTTTTTGATTATATGCAGTTTTGGTGTGTCAATGTGCCGTTCCATATTTCTGATTCTTCTCGATATGAAAAAAGCAAACCAGTCTAATCTGTTTTTGTAATTAGATTTTAGACCTGCGTTCCATGGATCTTCATTTATTTTTGCAATTATACTTTAGTGTACTTTTTGGCAATTATTCTGGCAAAAAATGGCTTTGCAAAGGATCTCACGCACTTAATTAGTTGTTTAATTAATGGCTTCAATTTTTGCCAAGGAAAACATTGTTTATTTTCATTTGAATGTTTAATTGATTCACAGTAAAAACGTAAACAAGGTAGAGCCTTGCATTGCAGTTCACAAAATCCATTGTGAAAAACGTAGACCGTTATTATTAACGGTGATAAGAATATCGAGAAAACCCTGTTGAGACCATCATTTTAAAAATGTGCCTGTCCCCTGGTTCTAGTTCTTGACAGGGGGAGAGGGCAAAACAGGATGTTGTCAGCACCATGATGACAAGGCCTCTCCTCCACCTTTATGGATTAGAAAGTGCTTTACCGGAGAGCCTGTAAAAAAATCAAATCAAATAAAAACCAACTCTCACATGTTCACCCTGCAGGGAGAAGACACGCGGGACTGACTGCACACGGAGGGAATGTGGACCAAGGCGAAACAGATCTCACCCGATACCGACCTTCTGACGTGCCTGCATTAAAGACGGCCCCGATTCAGAAGTGACAGGACCGCTTCCCTTGTAAGTTCTGTGATTTCACTTCTGCACCTGTCAGGTCCTCCAGGCCATGCCACTGAAGGGGTTTCCTCAGATAATGAATGTGGAGGGAAGTATTTTGGACAGCTACCTCAGGCTCTGGGGCCCCTTTCCATCACCGTATTTTATTCTCCCTATTTGGAGTAATTTTCTGTTTGCAGATGTAATTTAGGTCAGCCAACATTGAATATTGGTTTTATATCGGAGTTACGTGATTACCATATTGCTGTAATTACGTATTATTTCTAAGATGTCTAATGTACTCGCAATGTTTCCTTAATTCTGTGATCCTCTATGTTTTCCAGGTCTTATATTGGTGATATCTTGAGTACCTTGAAAAAATAGTTGAAAAGCTGCCCGGACAATGTGTCCATGTGTGTCTGTCTACTGTGGTGGAACGGTGGGAAGAAGGGGAGGGGCTGAGCCTCCCCGCCCAAAGCCATGTGACAATGGGTCAATAGGGTGATTGGGCGATCATCACCTGCACCTGGCCATATTGTAAATAAAGCCTGGGTGTACGATTTAAGAGCCAGTCTCCTAAGGGCTGTAGGAGGTGGATCCGATTGAGGTTGATACAGTCAATTTGAGGACAGATGAAGAAGTGACAATATTCTAAACGTGGAGGTGGGGTAAAATACCAGAGTATTCATGTGAATTAACTTGCTCTGGCTCCTTGGGAAGTGAACGTGGCTCAACTTTTTCAGATGAGATCTACCTGCACCCGGTATAATTCGAGACCTGTGGGTATTGATAGGCAGCCAGCTATTTTCTTCAATGTGACACCATCTCTTTAAAATGGAAGTGCGAGTGCCAATACTGTCGGGTAAAAACCTACAGTGTTACTATGGTGATGAAACTGGTAGCGGTGGATTGAGCCCAGCAGAGTCTCAGATTGAAAGGTGTTGAATGGGGGCATTGTCTGAGTTTCTGAGCTCAGCTGGTACCTGTTAAAAGTGCTGTCAACATTCCACATTCCAAAGTCAAACCTCAAAGGGAATTTACATTTGCATCCGGGTGCTCGTCTTTGGATGAGCTTTAAGCCAGGGGGTAAAATACATATGTGCAGAAAAATGCCGTAGATAAAAACCCTGTCCTGCTATCTGTCCGTACCCCTTCAAGCTTGCTGTGGCACACTTCTAGAATAGTGCAGGTCAGGCACATGTTTGTTCCTCAATGGAGATTTAAAGGCGCTAAAGGGTATTTTCCCGTGTCTCAGGGAGGCCTGTTTGGTTAATTCCATGAATGTGCCTGCTAATCTATAATTGGCCAAGGAAGACATAATATCCTTAGGGGGTAATATAATCTTTAAACAAAATAAAATGGTAATGTAAGTAAACATACCAGAAGACGAGGTTTCAATGACGCTATAAATTTTGTGCTTGTTTGATTAGTACCACTGGAATGGGCAAAAGACAAATACAGATTTTTTTTGGGGGGTGGGGGGGGTTTAATACACCGTTTTTTTTAAGTTCACTGTTTGAATGTCACATCAGGAAAAGGCTTACTGCTAGTAAGCTGTCCATTGTCATTATGTGACTGGTTTTGGTCTATTCGGGTTGTACAAAGAGTAAAGTGAACCCCCATTCAAGGTTATCAAGTGTTGATGTGAATCCGCTGGAAAAAAGTTACTACGCTTTGGTCGGAATAGACAGTCGTACAGGAATAAATCGATATCTCTGGGTTATTTATTTTCGTCTTTAGAAAACAGCGCGGGAGATTGAAATGAAAGATTGTGTTTCTAATTGTGAGGCTTGCAGCACAAAAGAAGCGCTTGTCCTTTAAGACTCTGATTCCTCAAACGGAGCTAATGGCATTCCGTAAAATGATACATATTGGTTTTTCGCTGATGAATTAATTTCATGCCTGAATACTACATGTAAAAACTGTAATTCTGCTGAATACCACTGTCAGGCCATCTGAACACCTATTCACTTGTTTTTCACGTATCAATACACGCTTAGAAAAAACCCAGCAATGTGTGTTTTCCTTAAACAATTACAAAATAGCTTAAAATGGATCAGATACGGGTCCAGGAGCCTATCACAGGTCATTTAAGGCAAATACTTGTGTTTTAATCATTTTCAAATAATATAATATCATTTAATATAAAGAAAAGCATTGATTTGGCTACGGAAACATAATATACGCATATTTCTTAAACTTAGAGAGTAAAATGAAAAAAGATACACTGGCCGGTGAAGTAGAGGTCCTGAGCCAAACTAAGATTGCTTTATTCTCAAATTCCCTCAATCAGGGATACCTAACTCAGAATGTCAGCCAGGTGCTTTTAGGGGTGTCAGTTTGCATTTCATTATCTTCCTTGAACCTGTAGCTGGCCCCAGAAATGTTTTAGCAAATTGAGGTTAACTTTCCAAATCCTCACCTCATGCTGGCCCTCAGTTAGAAAACTGACATGTCTAGGGCAGTGGAAATTGGATTTTCTGTTCTACATTATACCGGAAATGACAGTCAAGTTGAGATTTTTTTTTTTTTTTCCTTTCTCGCAAAGCCTTTCGCTGATGCATTTAAAAAAAAAAAAATGTTTTAATCAATTTGAACTTGTATGGATTTTAATTAAATCTATGACAAAATAAAAATAAAAAATTCAATTCGTTAACTGGTCGGTTTGACAGCCAGCTTACTAATTAAATAAGCGTGGCAAGCTGCACAGTTACGTATACAGGCTGGACAGGCAAGATTTCGGGCCTGCTCAGAAACGCAGAACGCATTCTGCCGTGCTGCTGAGCTCAGAAAGGGGCTGCATTCCCTGAGCCCAGCCTGGGCTGAGGAGCTTAGCTGAGACATGGAAGGGTCCAGATCGCGGCCCT